>LGRX02035585.1:19793-52764 GCA_001247695.2 Cymbomonas tetramitiformis | reverse complement strand
TGGAGGCGCAGTGTGTGCACATCGTGATGGAGGCACAGTCTTCACACGTCGTGATGGAGGCGCAGTCTTTACACGTTATGATGGATGTATTTACCAGGTTTACTATACGGTGTCCATACGCTTTTGGGGGCTTTTTGGCATAGCGCACAGCGTTTATAACATATCTCAACAATATCTCGCCCCATGATATCAGTGGTACAGGGAGGAGGTTGAGATTCCGAGCCTCGATCTTTCAATCCAAATGTTGCTGCATTTGCGAGTCACTGAATATTGTTGCACCATCGTGCGAAGGATGCTGAGGGCTGAATTTGGATGCTGCGATTTTGCTCCTCCTTCCAACACTGATGGTGGCGGGTGGGCCGAAGCGCAGGAGCTGGACCTGCCTGCGCCTGTCCCCGAGACCGGGCTGCTCGTGGATACGTTTGCAGTGCGTCACATCCCGAGCTCGCCGCGTCTGTGCCATTTCTGCGGCTAGTCTTTCCGCTGCCCTGTGATGGGTCTCACAGCCACGTGGCATGCAGCGGGACGTGAGGAGGCCAATTGTAGGAGCCTCAAAAAGGAATGCTAGGCTCTAGGTACTCAGCTTCTGGATGGAGATCTGCGGCAAGGCCCCCAAACTCCTCGATCTGGAGCAAAGTCAACGGTGACGTGCAGCTTGTCACTGCAATGTGTGATATTTGGCAGCCTTGAGTTATCCAGATGGAGGCCAATGGCCACGCGTAGCGGGCCACGTCACCATGTGACCAAACCTACCAAGTGTGATGAGGGGTAGAAGAGGCGCGGAGGGTACGCAAAGCGAGACGAGGGGTCCTCAGTAGGATGCTTTGAAGCTGGTTAGGGGGACGAGGTGGCAGAGGTTCACAGCGACTCGAAGCCAGTTAATGGGGGCAGGGGCTGCTTGGCAGGATGCCTTGAAGCTGTTCAATCTGGCAATGCCACATTTCCGGGAGGCGGCAAAGTACTACATCCTGGATGGATTCGTCACAGAACACATTAACATCCTAATGGATGTCTCTGGCCTCTACAAGCATCTGGCGCACTTCGATCCGGACACGCATCGCCAGGTGCATTCCTGTGTGGCCCGAAGCTGACTCTGAGTTGACTTCTGTACTCCGAGCACGACATGCTACAATCACAGGCAACTGAGCATTTCACACAGTGACGCGTTTACGAATCATTGAATGCTGACTCTCGTGAATGCTGATGCTCGAGCATCAGGCATCATGCAATCAAGACTCAGGGCTGTCGGCTGCCTCCGGCAGTGCGGGCGGCATATTGGTGAGAAGGTGGATGGCGGGGGTGATGCGGGCGGCCAGTGTGTGATGCACCGCAAGAGAACGAAGCCCCTGGAGCCCCTTCAGAAGACTCTCAACCCGAAGGCTTTCGACGGCCAATGGAAGGGAATCCACTTCGAGCTCGGGGAGACGTTCCGAACCGTGAGCGGCACTTCCCCCACTCCGGTCCCTGCTGCGAACAGCCAATGGGAGGCCATCCGGTCCACTTGTAGGGACAGGCCTTTTTGTGCGATGCCACATCGGGCAGCGCATGCGACTCTGTAAGTGAAGGAGTGAGGATGCAGCGCGCTCCGCTGCGATCAAACGGCAGACAGCGCAGCATGCTCCGCCGGAAGTGGACAGCAGACATGCTCCGCTGCGATTGGTTAGGGCGCGGCGAGCTTTGCTCCCAGTGGGCGGCGTTTCGCCGCAGGGTACTTCGTTGGTAGTGGGCGGCGGAGGGTGGGCGGACGTCTCCGCTGCCGTTCCTACAGGAAGCGCGCAGGAAGCGCGCAGGAAGGCGGAGTATTATGAATGAATTAAACTAGCTAGGCTGAGCCCCGAGGGATCAACATTAAGCTAGGCCGAGCTCCGAGGGATCAACATTAAGCTAGGCCGAGCTCCGAGGGATCAACATTAAGCTAGGCCGAGCTCCGAGGGATCAACATTTGGAGCTGACCAAGCTTCCACGCGGGTGCGAGGTGCTGCGCAGATCATGGAGATCAAGAAAGACACCGGGCGCCCTCACCTCAAAGCGCTCGAAGCAGGGTCCAAGGTGCAACCCACCGCAACTCTATGTCGGGTACACCGACCGCCTGTGGTCTCTCGTGGGAGGGCCGCAAGTGCCACATGGCGGACCGCCACGTCCCTTTCTTAGGAAGCTCGTGTACCTGCCCGACTGCCACGTGGCGGGCTGCAACATCCCCATTTTGGACCACGCATGCTCCTGTGCTCTCTGGGGATGCGGCCGGGGCCGCTGCCGTGGGTGCCCTGGAGAGGGGACCCAGGCAGTTGCCTGGAGGGGGTGGAACAGGGACAGAGGTCGCTGCTTGGCTGCCCTGGAGGAGCCACTTAGGCTGCCTCTTTGGATATCGTAATTTCAGCTATACGTTCTGAAGTTAGAGTCGGTGTGAAGAGGATAGAAGGTGTTTGCATACTCGGCCTGGGTTTCTACGATGCCGCAACAGGGTGCATGTCACCTATAACCTCCTCGGCCTGGGTTTCTACGATGCCACAACAGGGTGTATGTCACCTCTACCTCCTCGGCCTGGGTTTCTACGATGCCGCAACAGGGTGTATATCACCTATTACCTCCTCGGCCTGGGTTTCTACGATGCCGCAACAGGGTGTATGTCACCTATTACCTCCTCGGCCTGGTTTGGCCTTAACCTGAGAGTGCGCATCGGGGAGGAAGGGCATTGGCGCACCAATGGCAGGCGCTGTACAACTACAATGTATTCCTGGCAGCGGTGGAAGAGGGAGCCAGAATCGCGGCAGGCAAAACAGAGGGTGCGGAAGAGAGCAAGGAGCTGATAAGGTGCATCCCTCAGTCTGTTGGCGGAATCGCTCATCATGCCAACGCGCGCCATCTGCAAGCGTCTCGCATATGTGACATGCCAGCAAGGACGTGGGTGGGGTTGTATCAGGGTGGACAAGGATGAGGAAAATATGTACCTCTCTGCACGATTTTGCCGTGCCCGTGTGTTCCAGAAGCTGCAGCCGGAAACTGAGGTCACACCCCCTTGTATTCCCTAGTGTTCCGCTGATATTCGCTCGATGCAACGAATGTGCGCTGTGAATTTTGCACTTGCATGCGCTGCAGCGCCTCGCACCGCCAGCCAGTTATCACGCGCGCTGCGGTATCTCTCATTGCCGTCCAGTCATCACACGCGAGACAGTACCTCTCATCACTGTCCACCTATCGACGGCGCTGCGGTACCACTCATTACCGTCCAGTCATCACACGCGAGGCATTACCTCTCATCACCGTCCAGTCACGTGTGCTGCTGAACCTTGGAACTTCCTTTTTCGCTTTCGCTTGCACCCTATGATCTCCTCCACTTTCTTTGCTTCTTTCCTCCCTTGTCCCCTCTTCTTTAGAACTCTTTAGCTTCTCCTGTCTTTAGAACTGTTTAACTTCTTGGAGGACACGCTGATCGGACGGGGGCTGAAAGAGCTGGGGATGCAGGGTGGCGGACCGCCAGACACCACAAATTTGAAGTTGGCGTTGGACGAATTCGAGGCACTCCTTGCATATGCAAAGAAATTCCAAGTGCAGACATTCAAGGTCAATCCCTCACCTCACTAGCCAGCCGCACCATTAGAGGTGGTGCACGCCAGAGAGGCACTTTTGTGCTCACTCAGACATGCCCACACCCAAAACGCCCCGCCATGCGCCGCATTGTTGAAGGGAGGGCCAAGGCCATCCTTTGACATCCCCATCGGGTGATCTGGCGCGGCTCAGATGAGGTAGGTCCTGTTCAAGGATCGTTGGCTGGATTACGCTGATTCGTAGGTTTTGATTACGATACGTTTATTTGTTTGCTCAAGCAAGTCGTTGTCCAATTGCAGGACGAGCTAGACATTTGCCAGCAGATGGCCGAATTGCTCCCAACCAAGCTCAACAACATGCACCGACAATGACCACATAACGATTACATCCGAGGCGTCCACATCTCTATCCATCGATCGAAATTAGGGTTATTTCGAATGTTGCATTTTGGGTATTTGTAGATGTAGGAAGAACCCACATTCTACGATGTGGAGATTGTAGATGAATGCTGGTAATATTTTGCTTCTTCGTCTATTTGTGAGCATTTGCGATGAACTCATCCTATTCGATTGTTGACCTTGGACTAAGTAATATTATTGCTTTTGTGAGATTTGCATTCCGTGCGAAAGGTAGCCTCTCGACCGGCAAATTATTCTCTGCTTAATTTGTCCATTCGATTGGCATATCATCCTCTGCTCATCTCGTCCAGCTTCAGCCCTCATTGGGAGAGAGAACGTGAATTTTCAACGACGGGTGTGTACCAATACAGAGAGAGGTACACACCACTGTAAGCATCAATAGTGTGCTGCAGTATTCTGGTTTGGGTTTTGCATGTCGTGTTTGTCCTTCTAGGATAGCTATATATGTGTGTGTGTGTGTGTGTGAGTGTCGTAATGAATTGGGCCCAATGAGGACGTCTATATATGGTCATGTCCATTTAAACTTTCACAGCCACACTGGATGCGGGTCCATGCGATAAGTGAAAAAAAATCCCCATACACCGATCTTTTGTACACGGCATCAGCGGTCTCTATGTACCTGAAACCTGATAAACCCTCATTACGCATATACCATCACCTCCATAACCGGCGCGCCACTGTACCTGATCTGCTTTCAAAAATGGTAGTTGCGTGTGTTTGCCCAGGATGGACGGCTATTTCCGATTGTATTTAATATAGGAGATATCTTGGCTTCCCACCACACAACTGACTGTTTCATCTCCATTCGTGAAGATCAGCAATATGCGATATTTTTCTTAATCAATAAAATATAAATGATTTCTAGTACAGTGGTCAATCTTCCGTTGATGGGCTACAGTTAATGAACCTTAGGTAGTGAGCAGGGCTCTTTCTCCTGAGGAGCCACGGCATTGCATGATAACTGCCGTGCTTGTGCATGGGCGGCCTTAGCATTTATCAGCTCGCTGATCTCAACGTCGTCCATGCTCATTTGCAGTCGCACATCCACACCGGAGAAGCGGGCAATGGTGCCCATGGTACGGGGATTCTTTGGATCCGTCATCGCGTCATCCCAAGGGTTGCAACGATTGGAAGATGCCACTTCTGGGTATTCCTCCTCCCAGTATTGCTTCTCAACAGCAGTGAAGAGTTCCTGCCATGAGCAACCTCTCTAAGAACCAATACGGTCACAGGAATGGCAATGGCATAATCGTGGTAGTGAGCATGTGATACTCTCAGAGGGATGAACCTGACTTCCAGCAGCTGCGGCAAACAGGTGCAGCAAAGCAAATCAAAAGGGTGAAACTTCACATCTGTGTAGATTGAATCCAACAAGCTCTGCTTGTGTTTGATGACCACCTTCGTCCTATCCTAAAAAGTTCACCTTAACATCATATTGATCTTAATGTGAAGAATATCGCGTGAACTCCGTAGAGCGGACTTGTATATAGTCCGCGCCATGCTGAAAGAATTGACGCCGTGCTGTGCAGTGCAGATAAGCTGTGAAACCACGCAGAAGATTCCTGCCAGCTGGGATACCCGCCAAGGATGCTCCACTGGAGAAGGAAGCGGCCCAGGGAGTCCCTCCCGAAGGAAGCAATGAAGCTAAACGTGGATGATCTACATACCTGCAGTGTCAGACGGCGCCCAGATACTAGAGCAGCTGTGAGCTGCCCGAGCCATAGGCTAAGAAAGGCGCCGAGTGCAGGCTCATAATCACCACTGGTGACCATAACGTACATCGGCCACGTCTGGGTGCTGAAGAAATTGCGGTAAGATGGCAGATTCATGAACTTGGCGGCGCCGCCGGAGAGGCAGAATTGGTACAGTAACACAAGGCGGCGCGCTGGGGACCGCGCTAGCATTCGATGGTACGCCTGCGCCAAGAAAATAAGAAGAACTGTTCATTCCGAGGTTGCGCGACGAGTGCTTTGACGCGGCGACAAAAACACGAGGAGCCCAGGCTTCGGAATCCGCTGCACCTTTGTTGATGGAAGCAATTCTTAGGAAGAGGTGCCAACACTCGCATGGCGCATTCGTCTGTGGGATGGAACTTGCGGCACTCTGGACTTAATTCAGCTTTATACGATGACGAAACAAACCATCGCGCTCAGAGGCATCATGCCTGCCGTTGATTCCTTTCAGAGGCATCATGCCTGCCGTTGATTCCTTTCAGAGGCACTGCAACATGGGGTCCATACAGATGGCGCTTCAGCGGCCATGCCCATTCACACTAAAGAACCACCGCCCATACAGCAGTAGCCTGTGGCAAAGCGCACTTCTGAATCCACAGACAGCAGGCCTCATGTCCGCGTGCGGGGACAGCCAGAATCTACTCCTACCTGGAACAGCATTGTGCTATAAAGCCGATACCGGTGCCGGGGCTGGTTCCACTGCACACTTTCCGGTGCCGGGGCGGGGCTCCCGTGGTAGCTTACGACGTTGTACAGGTGGTCGTCCTCCAATGGAGAGGGGTGAGGGAAGTGGCAGTACCACTCGTCATGGCGAGCGGGGACCAACGTGCCGTCCTCTCTCGTCGAGGCCGGGTGCGCCTCATGGGCATTGCCGTGGGACGAGATGATCAAGGTGAGGGCGCCAACTCCCTCCTGCGGCACCGCCTTCTCCCCGGTATGCCGCGCCTCCCCCAACAGCACCCGCAGCAGCTGTGCCGGATTCACCTGAAACACCAGACACGCCCATTGCAACTCAACAAGGCTGCTGGAATTGGCGGGGCCGGTGTGACATTCCAGGGCAATCTTAGCCGCAAGGTTTGCAAAGGTTTGCAAATGTTGCGAAGGTTTTCGCCGCTGATTAATCGTTCGATCGTCAATCCAATGATCCGCAGGGGAATCTCTCGCGCGAAGCTGCGCAAACCTTCCGGCTAATTTCGCCCTGGAATGGCATGCCTCATGGTTAGGGACGGCGCGAAGTTTGGGGGCGCTCGCTCCATGTCACGACCCCATGCACCACTACTTCCACTCACCATGCGCCGAAGTAAAGCACCAATTGCCCTGCTCATCGACCTTCCTTGTGCGCATGCAAGCGTATGCATCTTGGCATGTCAGCAGCCCAGCCCCTGACCCATGTCTTGACAAGATCTGCAGTGCGGCGTGCCTCCTATCAGGACCAGCCCCTGAGCCGTATCTTGACAAGACCTGCGGTGCGGCGTGCCTCCTATCAGGACCAGCCCCTGAGTCGTATCTTGACAAGACATGCGGTGCGGTGTGCCTCCTATCAGGACCAGCCCCTGAGTCATATCTTGACAAGACCTGCAGTGCGGTGTGCCTCCTATCCAGGACCAGCCCCTGAGTCATATCTTGACAAGACCTGCGGTGCGGTGATGCCTCCTATCCAGGACCAGCTGAGGTGTATCTTGACAGAGACCTGCAGTGCGGTGTGCCTCCTATCAGGACCAGCCCCTGAGTCATATCTTGACAAGACCTGCAGTGCGGTGTGCCTCTATCGAGGACCGGCCCCTGAGTCATATCTTGACAAGACCTGCAGTGCGGTGTGCCTCCTATCAGGACCAGCCCCTGAGTCATATCTTGACAAGACCTGCAGTGCGGCGTGCCTCCTATCAGAACGGCCAGCTTTTAGTCGTAAGAGTCCCTCCAGTCCCAAAGCTATGGCCAGTCATCCCCCCTTCGCCCTTTCGCCCTCATTTAGAGAAAACATGCCAAATCTGCACTCTGAGCATGCCAAGCTGCAACCTTGTCTAGAGCTTCCCCTTCGCATTCCACTAGAGCTTCCACTTTCCTAATGCCCCCTTGACACATGCACACACCCTGGCAACCTCCCTCTCTCCTAATGCCCCATTGGCACATGCACACACCTCAATCCTAATGCCCCCATTGACACATGCACACACCCTGGCAACCTCCCTCTCTCCTAATGCCCCCTTGACACATTGAACGGCATGAGATCGGCAAGCAAAAGCCAGCCCACCATCATCCCAGTGGATGTGAGAAGCAAATCAAAAGCAGGGCGGGGCCGTGACAAGATACCACAAACGCATACATATTCCCAACCCAAATGCAAAGCAGCATGGAAAGATGATACGATGTGACCGATCGCCGCCAAACAACTGTTGGTCTCTGCTACGGGTTACGGCCCCTTGGACACATGCACACACCCTGGCAACTCCTCCTCTCTCCTAATGCCCCTGACACATGCACACACCCTGGCAACCTCCCTCGCCTCCTAATGCCCCCTTGACACGTGCACACCCTGGCAACCTCCCTCTCTCCTAATGCCCCATTCACACACATGCACACACCCCTGGCAACCTCCCTCTCTCCTAATGCCCCTTGACACATGCACACCCTGGCAACCCCTCTCCTAATGCCCCATTGACACATGCACACACCCTGGCAACCTCCCTCTTTCCTAATGCCCCATTGACACATGCACACACCCTGGCAACCTCCCTCTCTCCTAATGCCCCATTGACACATGCACACCCTGGCAACCTCCCCTCTTCCTAATGCCCCATTGAGACATGTACACGCCCTGGCAACCTCCCTCTCCTAATGCCCTTGACACATGCACACACCCTGGCAACCTCCCTCTTTCCTAATGCCCCATTGACACATGCATGCACCCCGACCCCCCTCCTTTTCCAGAGTCTCCATCGTGCAGAGTACAGAGTACAGCATCTGAGAGTGCCCCATCCCCCGCCCTCCTCTGCCTCTCAGCACAATACAGAGCACAGCGCAACTCGCATCTCAGAAAGCCCACCGCACCCCACAGTCCCATCTCATAGGACTGGGCACCTTGCACCTAAGGACGGCGCCGTCCCCTCTGTCTCCCCCTATAAATTCTATTCCGGGCATGCTCGAGGATACCTGCGAGCCGTCGTAATCCGCGCCGCCGTCCGCGATGAGCTGCGTGCAGTCCTCCTCCGTGGCGCGCAGCCGGTGCTGAAGCGCGGGGAGCAGCGAGATCCTGCCGGCCATTGCCTCACAGGCCGCCTCGCTGGCGGTGGCAGCCCGCAGCCAGTCGAGCGTCTCCTGCAGCTGCACCATGACTATGATACGCTCCCGGCCCACCCACGGCACCAATGCCGCGTACGCTCGACCGATCTGCTGTAAACTGCTGTGCCCCCCCAGGTAGGCTCCAGCACGGGTGCCTGCACGGTCCCGGTGCATCACGCTGGCGGCCTCGCCCCCCACTAGCACCACCCATGCGTCCCCTTCCCCTTCCTGCTGCAGCCGCCTCACGACTGCCTGCTCGCCCGGCAAGAGTGGCTGCTGCATTGCGTGGCGGTGCAGCAGGGAGTGCACGGTGCAGCACCTCGGGGGGGCCGGCCCGGGTGGTGCTGCCTCTGCGGCATTCTGCTCGCGGGGCGGACACGGCGTTGCAGGTGTCGGGAGGGCGCTAGGCCCGGCCAACTGAGTGCTCTCAGCAAAAGGCTCCACCAGAGGGGTGGTCGTGTTGGACCGAGCAAGGTCTGAGGATGGTTTGAGAGCATCGTGCGATGGAGCGAACTTGTCCATGAGTCGGTCCAACCGAGCACTGCACTCCTGAGAGAACTCCGCGCGCCTCTGACGGCAGGCCGCCTCTATCGCATCGCTGAGGAGTTGAGGGTGGTCAGTCTTCGGATGAAGCGTCGCCTCACTGCCGGTAGCACGTTCCAGTGTTTGCAGGGCGAGGATGACGTCGCAGCCCGTCGGATCGATCGCATACAGTACGCGATGGGCGGTATCTAAAGGCCAGGAGCTCTGGGAAGATTGTGCCTCATCCTCACAACGGTATCTGCAGCAAGCACGCAAGGGCGCTCACGTCAAAGACGCTCAAACACTGGTATCTGCATTAAACCTTGAGACATCTTTCGACGTTAGAAACGGAGAGGTGCTGTCTGCCCTCAAAATTAGCGTGTTTCGGCCATAGGCAGGTGCATCGAAAGGAATGTTAGAAGAGGTAAAAAATGCGCGAAATCCCCCTCGAAATATTGCTCTGCCCCGAACAGACAGATTCGAGTCAAAGGAGACACGCGCCTAGACAGACACTAAAGTAAACGATTATGCCAGGTCGAATGCCAAAGAATGGCTTCACAAAATCTATTGGTACCGCCTACAGCCAAGCCAAGGTGAGCTCCTTGGAACCCCGCTGACGCCTACAGCCAAGCCAAGGTGAGCTCCTTGGAACCCCGTTGACGCGAATGCCGAAGAAACCTGAAGGAAGACGAAACAAGGGAACGCGAGAACACCTGCTGAATGCCACCGCGAGCAGACGTTCAGCGCGATGCAGGTTGCCACCACAAAGTTTGAGGGCTTCTTTCGAGTGTGCTTCTTCAAAATTTCGCTTCTTCATATTCTCAACTTTATTCTCAATGTCAATTTCAAACTCCTCTTTTACTTGTATGATACGGAGGGTAATATCACCCGTGCATAGGCTTTGCGGCAACTTCGCGAGTCGGGCCTTAAAGGTTGCGGGGTTCGAGAGCACTCGTGAGAGATCTTCCAGTTCGTCCACATCCAGACTCGAGAGAAGTTCTTTCTCGCCTACCAGAAGTTTTGACTCTGGGGGAGTTCGTTTTGGCACCGTACAGATTTGGCCCGAGAAGAAGTTTACTGCTCCAAGATCCTCACCAAAACATCGCTCGTCAATAGTAAAAAACCGCTCGCCACCAATTTGCAGCAGTTCTTGAGGAAATTTTGCGTGTAAAGGTTTCACCAGCCAAATCGCACGCCCCCGCAGTGTCCAGATGTAATTCCGGAGGGAATAGTCCATATTCAAAATGGAGTCACGGGTACCAATACGAGGATCCAGCTCGCCACCCGCCTTTTCATGACCAATTGGGTATATGTTTTGTCTGCTGAAAGTAAATTCTCTTGGGAACTCCTTAGCATGAAAAAGAAGTCCAAGGTCCCCATCGGTTGTCACGAACAAGTGACCATGGAAAAGGTCCCAAGCGCATAGGGTGACCCCAACAGGGCTATCGCGTGATATCTGTTGGAATAAGCTGACGAAAAACTCCTGCGGCAAACAAAAAGTTTCAGTCGAACACTCAGAAGTTGCACTTGTCAAAGCATACAGGCAGAAACCTTACCTCGACAGCACCTGAAGCCAACTGTCTCATCTTCAAGCTGTCCGCCCCGGAAACAAAGCGATCCCATTTTTCAGGAATATTTGGCAGGCATTCTGAGAGCAGTTGCGAGTTAGCCTCGTAGATTCCACTTTTCCGAATAGACTCAGCATGATCGAAGAGTTCAGGAGGAACATGCAATAAGTCGTCCCCGACTTGTTGAACATAATCTGGCGGATCATTTGCGGCCAGTTGTCTAATGAGGTGTTGGGCTGAGGTGTTGGACACACTGGAAAACATAACAAAATATCAATGTATCATATCTGAGTGGAATTCAAAATTACCCCAACAGTGCAATCCTGGTTTTATTCGTTGCACTCTCGTTTAACAAACCGTACTACAGTTGATACAGTCATTTGAGCGCTATAGCTATACATCAAAAACATTATTCGCTATGCAACCTGTTGTTCGCTTCACAGCAGGCGAGGCGACATCGGTCACGCCTCACCCCAAACAGTCGAGTGCATTAAATTGCTTTCAAATTTGACACGTGCCCTTCGCCGCAGTGTCCTGCTTCGTGCTTGGAAAAGCGGAATGAGCATGCCCGTCGCGTGCCTCGACTGCGCGCGGGGCCGGCGTCTCCACAAATAGCATTTTTAATATAGGGTTTGTAACAGTCTGTGAGCCTTCAATTATAACACGACCCTGCTCGAATATCGCGGATCGATCGCTTCGGCCGCGGTTCACAGTTCAAGCAAGGGGATTAACATTTATATTCATATTTAGTATTCATATTGCTATTTTACTTCTATCTTACAACAATAATAACAATATAACATTTACGCTTAGTAAAGATGACCATATTAGCATACAAGTGCCGTCGTAATCCTGCTATCGTCAGGCAACTGTTAAACTGAAGAGGCTACTTTCTAACTCATAGCGCGCGCCCCGGAGGGCTCATCCGCAAATCGAATCGACAAGGGAAACCGCAGCAAGATCCTTCAGCAAGATCGTAGGAACTCACCGGTCGCCATTCATTAGCTAATGAACTACTTGAATATCCAAGTACACTAGATATCAGAAAGTCCCGTACTCGTGTGGATAAACTGTATAAGATAAATAAACCCTAAGCTAGATATACCCGGAACGGTCTCGGACGGTCTCGGAGTCTAGCCTACCTGTGACACGGCGTGTGTCACAGTACGAACCTACAGATCAGTCAGCAGTCCAGTGTTGGTCCTAGGGATCTGTCATAGGGGCCTGACCGGGACTCCCAGTCAGGGCTGCCTATACAGATTTCAGCACACCACCCCAGCACTGTGGGTGGTGACTGGCTAGGAGAGTCAGAAAATGTAAAGCTGTAAGTGTTAGGGCAGGAGCCAGGGTGACAAGGCCTAACTGCTAATCTAACTGTGCAATTCTGATACACAAATTAGAACCCTCTAGCTAGCACAAGAGCAGAAACTCACAGGCAATTAAGGTCCTGCTAAACTACTGAAAGGCTCTGTGTCAGCAAGTCAAATTGAAGATTTCAAAGGTGTCAAAGTAAAACCATAAACCAGATTGAAGAAGTCTTTGAGGTCACAGGAGTTCTGCACACCACCATGTTGGTGTGCCTCCAGAGTGAGCAAGAAGTCAATCGACAGTACCAAAGTAGTCAGCGGTGGCCTCACGGAAGTCCATCCCATAATAGGAAGTAAAGAAACCAGCTCCATAATAGTGCTCCGCATCAAGAGGACCGCTCTCATGTAAGGCCATGCCGTAGTAGAATGCCATGCCGAAGCCCAAATCCGCTCGAGCTAAATCCTGAAATGCTAGCAGGCTCAGAGTGTCAGGAGGCTCGGGCGGCTGAAGCGGTGGCACATCGTGAGCCAACAAGAAACCCTGAGCCGGGATCACAGAATCAGCAAAATCATTCGTAGAGTAAAATGACGGAGCCTCCCAATCGAGATCACCACCAGGCGAAGGCATCTCCGTAGCCGTTGCACATGCCGACACAGCAGAAGCTGCGGAAGCCGAAACAGCTACACCTGCAAAAGAAATGCACAAAAGAGAAAGCATGGCGAGAGCGCCGGCTGCCGGCGTGCCAAAGCCGAAAGGCGGCACACCGCACCCGATAGCACCGGCCGGAGCTCGCGGCTTCACCGCGAAAGTACCGTCGGCGAAATCCTCGTAGTCGTCCGTGTCATAGCCTGCCAGGTCAGACGGGTGGACGGCGGCGTGATTCACCGTCTGCACGAAGCCTCCGAACTCACCGCATGTCGCCTCCGTGGTGGTTACCCGCGCCGATTGAGTTGGCGCGGGCTCCACATCCTCCACCTGCGAAACAGGCATGGCAGGGGCCGGCACGGCGGACGCCGATGCCGCCGCACCACCTGCCGGAACCTGCCCCTCCGGTGTGATCCCCACCGCAGCGGCAGGGCCACACACCAGAGCCGATGCATGCACCTCCGCTCCGCTCCCAGGAATGAAAGATGCGTGGGTAAAATGTACCTTGTCCTGGGCGGCCTGAACCTCAGAGGCGAGGGCGTCAAGCCGCCGCAAGATGTCCTCGTCGTCGGTCCCGCTGGAAGGCGGAGGCGGAACGGAGAAACCGTAGGCTGCCACGTCGATCCCACCGACGCCGTCCGTGGAGAGCACCGCGGGCGGACCATACGCCAACGCCGCATGCGAGAAGGCCTCCGGTCCAATGTCTGCCGCGTCCTGGAAGACCTGCACGAGCGCCAATGCGTGCAGGCCCTCCGCGTCCTCCTGCTCAATGGGAATGCAGAAAGCCGCAGCCGTGGCCGGCGAGTGCTGGCGACCGCCAAGCGGGCAGTCGCGGTACGGGTGATACACCTCACCTTTACCGGCCTTGCGGCAACGGTGGCACAGCGGCTTAGCCTTCATGCTGTCGCGGTCAAAGCCGACCGCGAAGGGGTTGCCTGCACCCACGCGAAACCCCCTCGGATGCTGCTTCCCCCGATGCTGCGGCTGCTGTCCCCCGCCCGCACGGCCACCACGCACCAAGGCCTTCAAGGCCGCAATCTCCTCGAGGAGTACCGTGTACTCCGACGACGTGACCAGAGCGGAGGGCTTACCGTCCATCCCCAGCACCTGCTTCTCACGTGCCGACGCCCCCTCGTCCGACTGTGCCCATGCCTGGAAGATGGCCACGACGAGAGCCTGAAGCGAGCGGAGAGTAACTCCGCCGAGGTCACCCGCAAGCGGATAACGCACCTTCACCGCCGCGTAGAAGATCGGGTCGAGGCGGTTGTACAATGAGAGCTTGCGGGTCTCGTCGGTGGGCCGCCAGTCAGGAGCGCGGTTATCCCGCACCAGACGTTGCTCACGAGCCAAGATCGGCTGCGGGTCAACGCCTGCGGGATAACGAAGCGCCGCGTGCTCCTGCTGGTGGCTCTCGCGCAGGGCTGCCGGCACGCTCCCCTTGATGATGTCGATGAGAGCTCGACGTCCATCTCGGTCAGCCGAAGAGTCCGTACCCCGAAGCCAGGTGTCGGCCACAGAGTTCCGCTCCACGACGAGGGCCAAGACGTCATAGAGGAGCCCATTAACCTTCTCGATAACCAGAGAGGTGGGGTCGTCGAGGTCAAAGGGAGCCAAATCCAGCCCAGCGGACTGAAACTCGGTACGAAGCTGCACCACCAGCTCGGAGAGGCGGTCCGCGTCGTCAGTACCACGATAATGATGTTTCTTGGAACCAAGGATATCCTCGCGGATACCCTTGGCCCAAGCCCGATGTAATCTCCCCTTGTAGATCACGTCAACCGCGGCATGCTGGTCAACAAGGTGCTTCCGCAACGCGATAGCGGTGTCGGAGTTGCTGGAAGCAGCAGGGGGCACCACAGGCGGGGTGCTAGCGGTCGGAGTGTCCCGAACCGCATCCAAAAGCCGTATTGAGGCGTCCAAATCGGAGTCCCTCAATAGGCGTTTGCGAGCTCGTGTAGATGCTGCCATACTTCTGAAAGCCAGAGAAAAGATGATGCGCGGCTGCACGTTTGGGTGTTGTGGCGGAAATGTAGGAAAGGCGTAACGGCGGAACGTGCGGAGAGGCGAAACGAGCGTGGGGCACTTGCAGATGTCGTCGTGGTCGAAGGTGTCCGGAGCACCAGCCCAAAATACGTAAACCAGCGGGATCAGGGCAGGCAAAATAACGTAGATGAACATTGCCAAAACCGAGCAATAGCAACGCGCGGTGCCCATGACTCGCAGCCGCAAAAAAGACGTCTACCGTAAAGCCATGTCCCAAATCCTAGTCGCACCCAAACGCGCAAGTGCGCACCACCTCTTCAAGCGGCTGCTTAGCCAATCATGGCCAAGATAGCAAGTGGAATGAAAACGTGGATGGGGCCACGACCTACCGGAATATCCAAGTACACTAGATATCAGAAAGTCCCGTACTCGTGTGGATAAACTGTATAAGATAAATAAACCCTAAGCTAGATATACCCGGAACGGTCTCGGACGGTCTCGGAGTCTAGCCTACCTGTGACACAGCGTGTGTCACAGTACGAACCTACAGATCAGTCAGCAGTCCAGTGTTGGTCCTAGGGATCTGTCATAGGGGCCTGACCGGGACTCCCAGTCAGGGCTGCCTATACAGATTTCAGCATGAACGCCTTCCGCCTCGAAACGCGCGCCTTGAGCCTGAACTGGGGGGGAAGGCGTTCATTAGCTAATGAACGCCTTCCGCCTCGAAACGCGCGCCTTGAGCCTGTACCGGGGGGGAAGGCGTTCATTAGCTAATGAACGGGTAGCGGATCATTTTTGTCGCATTGATTGTCATTTTTTTCGCAGATCGTTTTGTCGCAGGTACGACATAAATGTCACTGCTGGTCTATTTTGTCGCAGCTGCGACAAAATAGACTTCTAGGGGGTATTTTGTCGCAAAAATTTATCAGAAATTTATTAAAAATTTTCGAAAACAAACCAGTGGTAAAACACACAGACGAATAATAGGTTTATTGTTTCAAACAGGAATTTTGCACAGTGTTAATATGCTATATTATTACAATATCAGAGCACACTCTTCACGTGAACACTGCAGGATGCAAACAGGAATTTGCTCCAATCCAACATATACTATTATTACAATGTAAAAGCATGTAGCAAGAACGAACAAGCAGACTAAAACTAAATGTGATAGAATTAAACAATTCAACTATCCTAAAGTAGGCAATAACAGTCTTCGAACTCGGCCGACATGCGTGCAGCTCCATCCAGTGCGACAGACGGCGAAACAGAGTTCCTGAGGGCACAGATCTGTAAATTAGTACAGGTCAGGATAGTCATCAGGAAAATAGCTCACACATCGTAACTGCAAAAAGGCAATACAAAAAAAAGACAGCATTGCTGACGCCGAAATCCCATGCTATCCTGCAAAAAAACAGCACGCCAGTCAGCAGAGGTGTTGGGAATCGAATCCAACCCGACGGGCAAGATGCCCAACGGGCTCCAAGCACTCCCTCCATAAAAACGAACGAAGTTCGGAAAGGGAGACAGTGCGCCAGTCGCCGACAACGCACGAATTGCTGTAAGCGACTGCACGCTAAAGTGCAGAAATGGGAGTCGGCTTGCAAAATTCCCGAAGGAATTGACGCACTACCAAAGTCAAAACAAAATATTAAAAGGGAGCCAGCAGCCAGGACTTCAGTCGCCGTCGTTTAACGCACGAGATCCTGCAAAAAGCACATCGCGCTCAGAGCATGAGCGTTGGACGGAGATCGGAAGCGCGCAATCCCAGCGTAGAAACAAAGTACAAAAAAAAACGGAGCAGACAGGACTTCAGGAAACAGTGCGCTATTCAGAAACTAATACAGTCAAACAAAAAACAGAAAACAGGAATACACAGGTCCGTTGGTCGTTGTCGGCGCTTCGGAATGACGGGTTGACGGCCGCTTAAGGATACTGTAGTTGTTCAAGATGTGACCTACGAGGATCGAGTGAGTATCGTATCCCGAGTGGATCTTCTACATTCTAGATCCTTGCGACAGTCTTGCGACTATGCGACACTTCTTGCGACAACCCCAAGATTCGATTTCCAATGCGGATTTCTGATCGATCGAGCGGATTTCTGTGTTTTAACTGATCGGGCGGTCGGTCGACGGTCCGATCGATCGGTCGAAAATTAGTTGATGGAGGATTGTGTTGTATTCAAGATCGCTATGACAACTTAAAGCTCTTGTCTTCGGAACCGTATCCGTTAGCACGCGAGATCCGACAGTCCGATCGTTCGGTCGACGATTCGATCGATCGGTCGAAAATTAGTTGATATAGGATTGGAGTATATTCAAGATCGCTGCGACAATTTCAAGATCTTATCTTCGGAACGTATCCGTTAGCACGCGAGACCCGACAGTCCGATCGTTCGGTCGACGATTCGATCGATCGGTCGAAAATTAGTTGATGTAGGATCGGAGTATATTCAAGATCGCTGCGACAATTTCAAGATCTTGTCTGCGGAAACGTATCCGTTAGCACGCGAGATCGGACAGTCCGATCGTTCGGTCGACAATTCGATCGATCGGTCGAAAATTAGTTGATGTAGGATTGTGTTGTATTCAAGATCCTTGCGACAACTTGAAGATGCCCTTCTTCAAGCATCTGTCATCTGACTGTCCGATCGTTCGGTCGACGATTCGATCGGGCGGTCGAAAAATAGTCGATGGGGGGATGGTGTATCTTCCAAAGGCGAGTGACGACGCTGAACATCAAAATTTGTGATGTGGAAATTTTTTGAGCAGTTTTGACAGTGTTCCGATGACGATGTCATTTCGTCCCCCAACCTTTTTTTGTGAAATCTTGCATCGTCCCTTTAAGGGAACGACTGCCCGTTTCCGGTTTTTTCAGAAGATTCGGAATTTTTGACGTGCGACAGAAAGATTTCTTGCGACAGCGACATAAATGACCATGCATGCGACAAAAAAGACCGGGTTCCTAATGAACGCCTTCCGCCTCGAAACGCGCGCCTTGAGCCTGAACTGGGGGGGAAGGCGTTCATTAGCTAATGAACGCTTTCCGCCTCGAAACGCGCGCCTTGAGCCTGTACCGGGGCGGAAGGCGTTCATTAGCTAATGCACGCTTTCCGCCTCGCGTTCATTAGCTAATGAACAGTTTCGTCTTGTCCCAGGCTGCCAGGAGAACGGCAGTGGAGCTTGCTGCCCAACGCGCCCTTCAAGGACCTGGTGGCTCCAGAGCGTTTACTGGAGCGGGCGCTAATGTGGATATGTCTCAAGTGGCCACCCCATCTGAGGCAAGGAAGGCAGCCGAGGAGGCCGCACATGGGTGGCACGCTAAGCTGAAAGTGGAGCATTCAATTAAGTTAGATTATGCGGAGAAAGCTGAGCTGTGCAAGAAAATCGACATGGAGCACCGGTGGCCGAATGTCACGGATCGAAAGATGACAGACGCCCGCAGTCGCGATGTTGGTACGTCGTCGTCGATGTCACACGCATAGTCGATCATCGATCTGTAACAGTCCGATCTGTACGAGTACCACTGAAAATGCGCGAAAGGATCATCATCCTCCGCGTAGCTCAGTTGGTTAGAGCGTCGCACTATATAAGCGAACGTCACGGGTTCAAATCCCGTCGTGGAGCACTTTCGCCCCATGACGATATATATGATTTGACCCGGCTCGTACAGTGAAATCCCCGCACCGATTTCCAACCTTGATATTGGTATCGAAGCGACGGTTCGGAAACCGCCTCAGATGTAACGGCATAAGGCACACGATGTGACCTACGCTAAGATCGCGTATGCTCGGGCACGGTGATGTGACCTGCGCTACGATCGCGTATACATGGGCACGATGTGACCCGCGCTGATGACGTGGATTCGGGCTGCATCCCAAGAACTGCGATGCACCTTCGGTGCGATGGGCTGCATCCCAAGAACTGCTACCCAGCTTCATCGCAGGCTGCCACGTCATCACATCTGAGGTCGGACCTCTGAAAAGTAACTCGACACGAATGTCGTGAGGTCACGACACTTTAAAGAGGGGAGATATGTCACGGATCGAAAGATGACAGACGCCCGCAGTCGCGATGTTGGTACGTCGTCGTCGATGTCACACGCATAATAGTCGATCATCGATCTGTAACAGTCCGATCTGTACGAGTACCGCTGAAAATGCGCGAAAGAATCATCATCCTCCGCGTAGCTCAGTTGGTTAGAGCGTCGCACTAGAGAAGCGAACGTCACGGGTTCAAATCCCGTCGTGGAGCACTTTCGCCCCATGACGATATATATGATTTGACCCGGCTCGTACAGTGAAATCCCCGCACCGATTTCCAACCTTGACACCGAATCCGATGTCGACCGACGAGGCGTCGGAGCAAGGGAGTGTGTTCCGTCTCCCCATCAAGTGCCTGTACCACGCAAAGGGGTACGAGGCTTGCCGGGATCAAGAGAGGGGCTGGGTGAACGAGATCAAGTCCGGCAGGAAAGAGAACCCGTGGGCCCCTTTCAATGCGGGTCTCGTTGCGATCGACGATGTCAAAACCCGTGCCGAATTCTCCCTGAAAAAAGCACTGAGGGGAGAATACAGAGGCAAGGTTTTTGGGCACCAGCATTGTTATCAAGCTACCGACGAGTGTAACGAGGAAGTCCCGTTGGAGGTAGCTTTCCAGTCCCTCGAGAGCAAGATCTACATCGGTCTCACGCCTGACATGATTCGGTTCTTAGGCGAGATGCAGAACTTGATCGATCAGAAGCAAAAAGGCAAAGACAACACTCAGTTCATGCAAGGGCTCCGCTCGACCCTTTTCGAAAAGCATGGGGTCGTGTACACCGTCTACCGAGAAGCGTTGATCTCCGAGTTCGAAGCCAGCGTCCCCGAGGACGCCGCAGAGGATGACACTCATCAACCTGGGCGGTACCAGGCCGGAGGGCTGGTGGAAAAAATGGCGAGATACGAATCAGAGCATGGATTTGCAATCCCGGATCCCGTGAAATATCCCAAGGGATTCCAGTACATCGAGAAGCGGGCAACCACGGGGGAGCAGGAAGAGGAAGAGCAGACGGTGACGGTGCTGGACGATGACATCGACGCTCACCTCGATCGGATCACAAGTTGGTACCCCGTAATGTCTCACCTTCTCCCGTCGATGGAGACGCATGTGAAGCAAGTAGCGATGTCCAAGCATTCCGTGTTCGGCAGCGTTATCAACGTCTACTTCATGCACTGGACCGTTGCCAATTTCCGGCCGCAGACGTGGGACCTCTGCGTTAGCATCATGGAGGCTTACAGAAGGTTTGACCTGAAGGTGGGCATGAAAAACCCTTTGGCTTCGAAGACCAAAAAGCGCAAGGCCTCATCTTCGCCCGCTAGCGGACCCTCCAAGAAAGCTGGGAAAAAGGCCACCTCCAACCGACAGGTAAATTATTTTTTGCTTCTGCTTCAAACAGTGTTTTCCCTCCCAAAGCATCCTTTTTCTATATTTTGAGACATGCTAAAAATGTTTTTTTTTTTTACTTACAGCTGGAAGACGAGGTGCAACGAGGAGGCGGGGACGGAGCGGGCTCGTCTAGAGGGGCAGGCATTTTGGTGGAAGAAGCTCAGTTTCTCCACAATGCCAAATCCATGGGTATGACGTTCTGGATTAACTTGAGCGGCTTGGCGGGGGATGCGGAGTTCGACAAGGTGGACACGTATCTGCGCCTGATTATTGACAAGGAGATCTCACTAAAAGAGGGGGCGATATGATAAGCCAGTTCAAGAAGGAACGCATGGTGCAGAAGCACTTGGTGTCCGCGGCGGGATTGCAAACCTGGGACGAATTCAAGGCGGAGTTCACCCCTTACTGGAGCTCCCATCCAAGAGAAAATCGAGTCGTTGATCGGCTGCTTATGCCTATTCTACGAAGGGTGGGTATACCCACCGTAAGAGGTGCTTACGGTGGGTATACCCACCCGAAGGGTATCAATAATTACCGATGATTGGCTGCGAATCACGGCATGTCACCAGTGACCAACTTGTTCTAGACACTCCCGTGAATCTCTATGGAGCCTCCACATGCGCCAGAAATGACTTGATAACGGGCCAAACGAACCCAAATACCCAAACCCTAATATCATCGGAATGCACTGTGTATATAGTATATTTGGTGTGCATAGTACCTGATTTTGAATGTGCAAGTGTCGGAGGTCTGCGAGGTGGCAGCACATATTGTACCAAAAAATACGTCGGTTATATACCAAAATCAAAGTACATATCGAAAAAATAAGTATATTGATGTTATACCAAGCTGCAGAAGTCTGCAAATAGAGTTGAATGGGTATACCCACCGTAAGCGAAGTTTTCTACCCACCGTTATTTCCCCAACTTCAAGGTTGTGTAATGTGCCCAAAACTTATCGGAGTCGTGTAAATTAAGTTTTCTGTCCTTTAATCAACCTCTTGAGTCACAGAAAATCCATATGTTTAACCCCCGCAACCTACTTGTGCGGTCGGTACGAGCTTGCAAAGTTTGGCGTTACGGTGGGTATACCCACCGTAATATTTTTAGAATAGGCACTTACAGTCCGCGAAGGGGGGAGCGCGCCGGGGGAGGGTCTGGGGAAGTTCCACTAGCGATCTTCAATTACGTCGAGAACGCGCGGGCAAATCTCAAAGAAGCGCAGGCGCCAAGCGCGGCTCACATCCTAGGCTTGCAACATATCGAGGTGAAAGTCGACATCAAACTGTATCGGGAGGCGCGGACCGACGGGCCGGAGCCTAAGGTTGCAGGAGAGGCGGACCTGGAGGGCGACGAGCCCACACATCAGACGGACGTGACGATGTTCCCTCGTTGGAAGATCGTCAAGGGCAGCATGGACGATTTGAAGGACATCCTGAGACTGCCCTTCACGGGGGCGGTCATCGACTGCAATTACGCCCTTGACAAGGAGAAGACTCCCGACGCGATGACCAAGGAGGAGGTGCAAACGTTCCTGGAGTCTTTCAACGCCAAGACCACCGCCCCGGCATGGACAATCGCTTTCTTTTGCGGTTTCGTCCAACAAAACGATTTCCTGGAGGTGATTGACAATTACTGCTCCGGCCGCGCGGAGCGGTTCTTCTGGCACAAGCAGAACGTGCACATGAACCCCAACAAGTCCGTACGCTTCAATGACATTGAATGTGGGGTCCTGGGGTACCATGTAAAGAGCGATGCCGCGGGGGAGTCTTCTAAAAAGCCGGAGTGGATGTTCAACTTTGATCTGGGGGAAGGTGAACGTTTAAGCCGCGCGTCACTTTTGCGCGGCTTCCCGGTTGTGCACCAGATGTACAAACGCGACGGCAAAGTCGTGAATAACCATCAGAAACCCCTAGCACTGTTGATGGAGCTGATCCAGTGCCACATGCTCGGTGACAATCCGGGCAAGGTGGATGACGACGGCCATCCACTCAACTGGATTCTCGACGCTTGCTGCGGCGTCGGCTCGACGTCCATGGCCGCCATGAGGATGGTGTGGTTTGAACGCGATCGGCTTCGACCACGACCCGTACATGGTCAGCTCTGCGCAGCAACGGCTGACCAATTTTGACGCCGAGCCCGATCAGGATGCCGAGACGAAGCCAAAAAAGAAGACTGACCCGACGAGTAAGGGGAAGGAAGCAGCCACTGTCGATTCTGAGGAAGAAGAGTTAGATGAAGATGAGACCGAAGAGAATGCTGAATAAATTAGCAGGATTTGTCGACCGCCCTGACTGATAGTATCAGTCATGCCTCGACGGTATAGGGTGAAAAGTACTCTGCTCGTAAACATTTGAATAAAGAATGATGCATTTATGCATATTTCGGTGTTTTCATTGTACAGTAATCACTCACCAATAAGAAAGTCCTGAATATGGGGTCAGCCAGCGAATTTCGTCAAGTTGTGACCCCCCCCCGCCAGCGCCAGCGACCTATGAAATTGCTAAGAATAAGAAATCCCGATTTCGTAGCTCAGCCAGCCAATTTCTTATTCTGATTACTTAAGGAGGAGGCAGCCAGCTATCTTGAAATTGACACTCAGCGACGGCCACAGTAGTAAAATTTTAGTATGGATCCTGAAAGCCGTGAGTAGATAAGCGAGCTGAAGAAGGAAAATTCAACAGTCTGTATGATATTTTTATTGAGATAAATTGTGTATAAGCATGAAAATCCTTGTTAAATCAAGTAAACCCACCAAATAACCCAGCCAAAATTTCTTAACTAGTTTTCACTATGATTCAAGCCAGCCAGCCCCTTGATTTCTAATTTTGACCAATTTCTTAAGAAATTAAAGCTAGCCAGCAAATTTCGTCAAGTTGTGACCCCCCCCAAACGCTGGCTGGTTTCTTATTGCTACTATTTCTTATTGGTGAGTGATTACCGTACGCATACCGCACTTTTCTAGCTTGTTGCCTTTATGTATCCCTATTTCGCGCATAAATATCACTAAACCCTGATTTTTATGAAATATATATAAATCCAAAAATGACATATGATAATGGCATTTTCATCGAATAGTGTGTTCGCTCCTGCGACCGCTCTTGTCTATTGGGCTCAAGGCGTGGGGTAACCCACCGTAAGAATGCCTTACGGTGGGTTAACCATAGCGTAGTTTGTTAACACCATAATGCACATCGAATGGTCTCAAATATGGCCGATCATATGTGATTTCACAACTAGACATTCATGTTTAGCTGGACAAAGCCGAATGACATGTACTTGTGATCGGAAATATCCGCGGTATCCATCCCAATATACCTCCGATGGCACGTTCGGTGCCGTGATCCCAAATGCACACAAACGTGGCCCGATTTCTGCGTTTCATCCACGATGTCAATGTGCGCATGGGTGTATTTCGTGAAGTTTGATCTATTTTTACCACCTTGAGTCAATACTTCGCGAGAAACATGCATATATATCCCCGTATAGACAAATTATCGTCATTTTTGCCCTTAAGTATGGAAAAAACATTGAAATTGCAAATGTTTTTTGTTTTTTTCTTAAGTTACCACATGGCACCCATGACAGTCGGTAAATGACCATCTAGGAATCGGTTCTTCATGCCAAAAACGATTGTTTGTTCGCGCGAAAAATTGAACCGGACAGTGCGGCGGTCTCCGCACGCGGAGCGGTCCGACGTGGCAAGTGGAGGCGGCGGGCATCCAAATATTTGTTTTTAAGTGTTTCAAAAAACATTTTCTGGTCTGGACGTTCGCTCACGACCTAGCAGCACCCTGTAAGAACGCGTATAAGGTGGACTAACGCGCAGGTATGAGCTATTTGCGTACTGCCCAGCTGTGTGAAACTAGGAGAAATCTAAGAATTGGAAACATAGAGTGGTGAAATGTTTTGCTGAGATTGTAGGTTACCCCTTTTTAAAAACTTTTGGTGTTAACGAATGTTAAGTTCGGGCTTGAGTTAATAGGAGTTTGACGCGTTCGCTGCTGACACGAGGGCCACCGCTTAAGTCCTAAAATTCCGCCCGCAGGCTGGAACTGCTGCGGTGCACTCTGTGCTGCATCGCATGTGCTCACACTTGGTCACAGCCTTTATTTGCCTCACAGGAAGGTTTTTATCTTTTTACTTAAAGCGAGCAGCGCGTCCAAAGAGTAATTCTCTGGCGGGACTTGTGCGTCCTCGGGTCTAATCGCCCCTGCTCCCCCCCTCTAACTCTGGCGTGCTTTGCTGTGTGCAGATCCGCTTGCAGAGTTAAAAAAAAAACTCCCGAAAAGGTATACCAAAGGTATATTTTTTCGCGGACTGTTTCGAACTGAAGAGCAGCCTTTTTTTATCAGTTAACGAAAACTGTCATTATTCGTTTTGCGGAGGTCAGAATTGTTGAGCGCGGCAGCGCCGAGAAAAAAGTAATGAGACTGCAGCAGGCTCAGTGCAGCCTGCAAGCCTCATCTCTTTACCTTAGTTTAGTTTGCCTAAGGCACAGGCCTACTTGCGGGTGCATATCTTGGCACCATACTCCTGCTGGGATGAGTGGTATTTTTGGGGCTGCAGTCTGAGTATTGGGCGAACGCCACTCAGCTTGGGTTTAATTCCCAACAGTCCCGGGAGGGGGGGGGTGGGGATACAAGTGCCGCTGCTGAAGAGGAAACTATTCCCCTTTTGCGGAAGGATTTGCGACCGTCTAGTATTACATAATAGAAGGGAACACACCATCCCGTTTGCTGCACTTTTGATAGGGAAACAAGATACAACCCTGACTGCGATTCAACACGCAGTGAGGGAACGATGCGCTTGGAACGGTGTGCCAAAACAGAGTGATATTTTTCGGGACTGTAGTCTGAGTATTGGGGCTCACCCCGCTCAGCTTGGGTTTAATTCCCAACAGTTCCTGGGGGGTGGGGGGGTAGCCAGAACCGACGGCGACCGTACGCGCCGTCGATTCCACAGCCAACAGCACCGAGATGCCCCGTTGAAGCACTTATTAAATAGATAGATAGTCACGCACATAGCCTGTGTATTTTGTGTGGCGTTCCCTTTGTGTTTGAGGGAGGCACTATCAAGTGCATAGGAAAGGTCCGAGCATCCGTTGCATGGGTTGCTGCTGTTCACTGTATGCCTGAAAACGGTTGGGATCATCGGCATCCAGTTGTGTGAGGCTGCCGTATGTTTGAGAGCTCAAAAAGCATAGAAACTAGTTGTATTATATGCACTCTTGTTGTAGAACTAGGCTTGGATAGGTTACCTTGTTGGTATTACTATTATCATTTTCATTCTTAGCGCGTTTTCACGAATAACGTATCTTGTGAACCAATTTGAGGTTTCAACACTCCTAAGACTATTTGTCATACCTACAACTTTTGTATGTACATATATAATAACGTTAGCACTCACATAGCACCAATTTTCACGCTTCCAACAAGTGCAGGTTGCCAACACGCTCAAACCCTAAGTCATACGTCCTACACCCCCCTCACTTTTCCATTTGCTGCACAACAAATGCATTCGAATGAGCCAAAATGGACGTCCCCATCGTTTTTGTCAACATCGAAATAGGTAATATTGCTATTAGTATTGTTGGCATACATTGGATAATTCTCCAAATAAAACCCAAACCCCTAGATGGTCATTTCGACCCCCCCCTGGGTGCCATGTGTACTTGTGTAGAGTGATATAATCGATATATCGAATGGCGCCAAGTATAAAAAACATTTGTTATGGGCCATAGTTCATGAAAATATTGTGATAGGTACATTCGGAATGTGATGGGCATGTTCAAAATCTACCCAAAGATGCAATAATTGGGTAACCCACCGTAAGGATTTGAGGTGTTTTTTCGCTTGACCCCTTGGTATTAGCACGCATATTAGACGCATCTATACAGTATGTAAAGTACTTTTTTCAAGTCCACGCACTAATATAACCCCCAAGCTGTGTCGAAAAGCATGGGTTTGCCCAAGTTGGCACAATATGCTAGCTCTAACGATGCGATTTTCGAATGTCTCTTACGGTGGGTAAACCCACCGTAAGGTGCGCCCAATAGACACTCTGCGTGTTGGAAACCGAGCATTCTTTGACTTCATTGATCAGTTCTTGGTCATCTTCATGGATGACACCATAGTGTACAGTCCAGATTTTGACGCACACGTGAAGCAAGTTCGCCAGTTCCTACAGCGCTGCAGAGAGCATCAGTTCTACATCAGGCCTTCTAAGGTTGAGTTGTTCGTCAGAAGCATCGACTTTATCGGACACCACATCTCAGAGGCAGGCATATCAATCATCGAAGACAAAATCCGTGCAGTCATGGCTATTCAGCCTCCAGTATCCTATGGCCCAACCGTTGGTAAACAGCCTCTACGCCGCATGGCTAAAGATGGCAAGTCTTCACTTCGGTCATTCTTGGGCATGGTCGGCCAGTTTAGGAGATTTATTCCAAAATTCTCAAAGATTGCCGAGCCACTCAATCGTCTTCTGAAGGATAATGCAGAATTTGTCTGGGAATCTGAGCAGCAGCAGGCATTTGACAATCTCAAAAGTGCCATCTGCAATGCTCCAGTACTGCAGCTTCCAGATCAGAAACTGCCATCCATTATGGAGGTCGATGAATCAGGCACACACGTTGGCCAAGTAGTCCTACAGGATCAAGGAAAAGGTATGAGGCCATGTGGCTATCACGGCGTAACACTTTCTGACACACAGAGACGCTGGCCTATTCCTGAGATTGAGCTATTTGCCATTGTGGAGGGCTTGTCGTCATTGTCGTAGCGCTTGCGCTTCAAGGCACCACCCTGGCGAGGCGCAGGAAGTGGTTTTGACTCCAGTCCAAGTCCAGTCGACGCTTTGGGGCGTGCAGCCATTGGTGCCAGTGGAGACCGCTTCGAAATGTCTTGGATGGTGAAGGAAACTGAGCAAAACTCGGCGGTATTGAGAAACAACTTCGTTGGAGAATAACATCAATATTCACCGAAATGACATAGCTGTGCTCAAGGACCAAACTCACACTAGGATCCCCGCCGGTTGTAGAGGAGGAGTTCACTTTTAAGGAGGCAAATACATGGCGTCCGCAATCGGCAGCAAGAACCTCTGTCCGATGAGCAAGCATGGTGCGAGTAGCTGACTCGCTAGCATCCTGTCGCGTGGAACGAGCACACGCCTTCCTATGGGCTACCAGAGCCGGCATGTGCTCAAAGCCCTTCATACACGAGTGACATGAATAGCGGGATGCACGGACTACTATCGGATTTTGCGCTACTTGCACCACCTCGTTCCCTTTAGTCTTCACAAAGCGCGTGAAACCGTGATCGAAGAGACGCGAGGTTTTCCGCTTTTTCGGATCTATTGCTACTTTCGTCGCTAAGGACTTCGCGATTGCATGGAGAAGGGACTACCGATTCGGAAATAGTGGCACTTGATCTTGACTCGCTCCCTATTGGGATATCCATAATTGCGGGAAGGTCCTCATCCGAGTCTTCAACCAACTCAACCGTGTCACTCTGCATTGATACTTTCTCGGTCTCACCGCTGGGACACTCATTGAGTGGCGCTTTGGCCTTGATACGCGTTATATTTATGACTATCGACTTCAAGTCGTCGTAGTCTTCCTGACTAATCATCCCACTTTGCAAGTCAGCATGTAATTCTCGCAGTTCCTGGCGACTGCTCGGATCCATGCTGAATTTAAGAGATGAATGCGCTGGCTGACTGCGCTTCCCAATCCCTAAAAAGAAATGGATTTAAGAGAAGAGGCTGGCTGACGCTCGAATCGCGTTTCCTTTTCGACGTTAGTCATTTCGGTAAGAGGCTGACGACGGGGGGGGTCAGAAAATACGGAAAAGCTAGGCTGGCTCAAAATTCCTGTTTCCTTAAATATGCGGTATTACTGTACATGCGGGTACAGTACCATATCTGTGGATAAATAAACACTGCTATACTACTGCCTTTGCCAGACCGTGGTTTGTCATTCGGATCTTATGGATGGCCAGTCATTCTGAGCTGCCGGAATGTTCTGAGGTAGATGGCGTTGTGCTCATGAGTTGTGTTTGACATACATAACTAAACGAATTCACATTAGTACGTTGTCGAATCCATCTATGAAATGTTCGTCAGAGCGCGCGTACCGGACCGAAAAAAGGAGTTTGCCAGATCGGGTGAAGGATTTAAAGTCCAATATCTCGTTAAGCAGGGCCTTCTCCGCTTGCATTAAAACAAACCTTGGAAAAAAAGGTTCCCCATTCTGCCTATGAACCTCCATAGCAGCTTCAGGAGGGGAGGAAGGGGTGGATGCATTATACAAGGCCGTGGAAACAAGTACCCAATGGGTCGAATCGTCGATCGGCAAGCGCAATATCTGTCCGTAACGTAAACCTCGGAAGATACCCTGAGCGTCACTCTGAAATACGAAACGCAAAGCAATCAGGGGGGCTACATCCTAAAAACTGTAGGGCTATATGCCTAAGGTGAGGGTTTGAAGTGGACTCAGTTCCCCCCGATATCCTAAAACACCTTGAGGGACGCCTCATCGGTGTAAGAAGACTGGCCAGTTCAACAACAAAGACATCAAAGACATATACAAAGGTATGCACCCTATATTGTGAGGTCACAACATTTCTAAGAGGGGAGATCTGTCAGGGATATGAGCGATGACATATGTGTCATACATGTCATACATGTCATACCATGTCATGTCATGTCATATGTCATAATGACATACAGTCGTCGAGTATTGTCAGTACGGTCGACTATGACATGTACAGTCATGATGTCTGTCATCCACCTAAGGTGAGCGACATCTGTCATCGAGAGGCCAAGTATATGGCATCGAGATGGCGAAGCAAGACAAGTTCTTGAAGAACCGACGGGTCCTGATAAGACGCGTCTTCGCTTCTAGCATGCACTGACTGAACAGCATGCGAGCATCAAAGGCTATATCGACCAGCCGATGCGGGAAGTTCACCCAGTGCTCTCGGGTTCACAACCCGATGGTGGTAACGCATGAGATGCGTGAGAGCACTGGAGTATATGATGAGCATTGGGCTCAAGCAAGCACTTCTGGTCAACAGACTGCTGCACTCATACACCCACCAGAATATTGCGTTTTGCTGTTACCGTTCAATAACAGCAGCGTCACACATACTGTTCGCATAGCGAACCGTGACACTCTGTCTACCACACCGCCGCCAAGCGGTATCCTTTATTTGACGGACGCGCTCTTCTCCTTCGTCTTCACTTCGAGGTGGAGGGCATTCGTCGTTCCGATAAGGGCGCCTACATGGAGAGCATGCGGTCCTTGCGCGTGGATGAGCGCGAGGACCCACAACCCAGCATCGACAAGTTTCGTATTTTGGCGGACAAGCACCGCCACTATCACGCTGACTTCTCCGACTCCGCCCACGTCGAGACGTTCCTCGTGGTGCTAGAGAAGTCCGCTGACGAGTCCCCCTACATACGAGGTTCCCCTGTACCAGAGCATCATTGTTGAGGACCTTTACACCAACGACTACTCCCCCTCTTTCGACACCGTCGCCCTTCGCGTCCGCCGCGTTTGGCAGCGCGACGGCGTCAACAGGCCCACTCGATTCCCAACCCCTAGCGTGCCGGACTCTGGTGGTGCTGGATTGGGCAAGTCTGGTGGTGCGAGGGCTTGATATGCCGTTCGCCCCAAGACTGTGCACCCTGCGGTTGGTGACTGGGTTACAGGTCCTGGCCCCTACCGTAGTTGGGAGGGGCAAGGCCGCCCATGCCTAGTATGTTTTGGGATGTGGGGATTGACCGACGTGCACGAGGGCAACTATGCCCCTACGTGTGCAAAGCTGCGTTTTCAGACGGCCGTGCCTTGCCTTCGGCTTGCGATCCTCCGCCACGACCCGACCTTCAGCATCATCAGGCACCGGCGGCAGCGGCTAATCCGCAGCAGCCGGCGTCAGCGGCTAATCCGCAGCAGCCGGCGTCAGCTTTCTCTTTTCAGCTGCCGCATGATTTGACTGCCGCCCTTCATGACCCTCTGGACCAGCCCGCTGAGGTGGAGCCGGTTGACTCGCTGTCTACGGACGACGATGAGCCCGCCAACCCCGCCCTCGCCATGATTGCGGGCTACGACGAGATCGACGAGGACGATGAAGATTGGCCGGCTTTTGCTGAGGGCCCCGTGTGGATTGTTTCCGGGGCTCAAACACTAATTCAGTAGACAATTCGGTGCACCGTATCACTGTTGATCGCCGAATTTCCTTCCGTCATCAGTGATGACCGTCATTCAGGAGGCGGATCGTCTGATCTCACTCTCCGGATCGAAGAAATGAAGGATCTCGTAGTGGTTGTTCACCTCCAGCTTCGGAGTCCAAGTGTCGCAGGGTGTTGCTCTTAAGTCGGAAATTGGTGAAAATACTTCACTTTTCCTACCTGCTGACGATTGCTGCGTCTTTCTTCTTCGTTTCCTAACGCATTTTTTCTTCCCTGCCCGCCCACCCTTAAAAATGGGTCCCCCAACTCAGGCTCCGATCTGACGCTGGAGTGCTGCCTTGTTGCTTCGCCTTACTTTCCGCTCTTTTTCTCGTCATTCCTACCCAACGGGAGCGGATCGGACAAGGTGAGAGATTTGGGGAGCGGGGACGTTTCTGTCGAACCAACGACTATCGAGTCAGCCCATACATTGACTATGACTATACCATGCCATGGCTATCGAGTCAGCAGAGTTCAGCCAACCCCTTGCGCTAATTGTTTATACAGTCAGCCAAACGACAATACAGTCACAGACTAGTCATCGACCTACCACAGCAGTTCATGCTGACTAGTTAATCATAATGCTCATCTCGCCAAACTAGCCTAAGACATTCGATTGACTACAGTACTATAGTTTACCTATAATAGGAATTCGTCTGACAGAACATGACATGACATGACGCGCGACACGATCCGACACGACGGTTAAACGATGCACGTTATCGTTATCTGAACTTTGAAATCCTTGAAGTTCATAAAAAACGGGGTTCCGCCTACCGTGTCACTCGACAGTATCTGGGTATTGATTTACAGAACGATCAATTCCCCACAGAATTCCCACTGTAAAGTCGCGTTACAGTATGTTTAAGCTGTAAGTTATTCTGTAAGGCGCTTCGGGCTACCAAGCTAGCTTTGAAAGATGGGCGCAAGTACGAAAAAGCGCCCTAGTCCAACAACTAAGTGCTCTCCTGTTTACTTTGCCTCACCCTTTCTGAAGGATGGTCCGACGCAGCTTGCTCCCGGGTCGCCGAGATATGCGGGCAGTGTTCAAAACCAAACTCCCGAAAGTGACCTTGCAGTAACCAGGAGTGAGAAGAGAGTGCGCGTTCATCCGGCGGGGAAAAGTAGCGCACAGAGCATGGCATCTGTGTGCTATGCGATTTTCTTTCTTTTTCAGCATGGCAACGTTCGGTCTTTTTGTGACAAGTCTTGTTGCGCTCGATGCTGTACCTGGGCTCCAAGGTCAGCAAGGAAGTCCATGTGGCGTTAATTCTCACGCAGCATGATCCTTCGCGCTACCCAATCGCAACCAAAGCTCCACGTCGTTCACTGGCAGCCTCACCAACTTCGACCCTTTCACCCTGTCTACTACTGCGACATTGAGAGGCACGATCATTCGTGAGAGTCTCATAGGTAAATTTCTTAGTTTTCGTCGCAAGCGCGATGCTTTCTTACTCGAGTAGCCCTGAGTGGTGCCTTGCAACTTTGGGTGTGCCAGCGGAACCAACAACTTTAGGTTTTCGCCCGGGTGGAAAGTGTGCACAACGTCTTGGAAGTTCAGGTGAGTTGCTCATTTAACATCATATTCTTGCTGCCTTTATAGTTGGATAGACCCGCACTGCGTATGCTACAGGGAATTTAGGCTTCAATCCAATCAGTACATTTCCACTGCCCAAGGGGCAGGTCTCTGAGGGATTCCTCAACCATGCAGTTCATTGAATTAAGGCTCCTTGTGTTTGGCACTTCCTGCATATTGCATAGCAACCCTTGAAGTGGAATAACCCTTTCGTGCACCGGTGTGCTTTGATGTGAGACTAGGAGATCACACAAAATCCCGAGACGACATGGTCACCTGTGGACATTTAATTTGGCTAATATATTTTCAGATTGATATTTCCGGTGACGCAGCAGCATTAATATCGCTTCAAGCGGTGGAGTAGCATACCATTACATGCGCTTGAACCATGTATACCTTAGTAGTTGAATAGAGCCACGTATGGACATGAATTCATTGAGACTAGTTGCAGAGCTCTGAGGTGCCACCAGGGTATGATCCGGGACACAAAGTTGCCTAAACATGCTTGGAAACATCGTGTAAAATAGGTTCTATGCGTTGAAATTGTTGGAAACAAATGGTCACGTGCATATAGTTCGGCTCTATTTTAGGATGGATTGAATTGGAAAACAGCTATTCATCAATTTTTGGAAGCCGTGGAAGTTGAATTGTTCAATATTACATGCCACAGAGTTGTGGTGAAGGGGGAGCACTCCTAATGCCACACAGTTGTGGGGGGGCACTACTAATGAAACAGA
>LGRX02035585.1:0-19773 GCA_001247695.2 Cymbomonas tetramitiformis | reverse complement strand
GGAGGTGCTTGAGCACGGCCGCCTCAAGGTCGGCGACCACGCCTTGCTCATGGCTAGCGAGGACCACGAGGTGGAGGATGAGGAGAAGAGGTGGAAGGCGGGGACACCCGATGTTCCCACCTCTTGGTACAAGGACGACCTCACCCCGCAGGTCCACACCCCCCTGCTCTGCGGGGTGGTGGTGGAGACGGTGCCCAAGAAGCCGGCATGGCACTTTGGGCACCAGGTGGCGGGGGGGCTCCCACGCGACCAGCTGTGCATCAAGGTAAGACCCGAACATGGCCCTACCTGCAATGTTTTCCTACGAAACCGCTTAAACATGGCCATATCCGGACATGTTTACACTTCGAACTAACTTACGCGTGTGCTTGCAGATCACGGAGTTCCATTGGACTCTGTACGACCCGGTCCACCAGGACCGGGTCAAAAAGGCACTACTCTACCTGTTCGGACAGGTGGAGGAAAAAGTGCCTGAGAGAAGGCAGAGTTCAAGAGGCACCTCGATGACTTCCTCAAGGGGAGGTTCGCTACGGGGAGCCTCTTGTGTTGCGTGCCATGGGAGCAAGCAACACAAAGGTACGACGACGGAAAGGAGCTGTTGTACTACCACTCCGGGAAGCCCGACGGGCTGAAAGTGCCTAAACCGGCGGGAACCTCCGCGGAGGACGAGGACGAGGACGAGGAGGATGGGGACTATGTACCCCCGGCGGATGATGATGCGCCCGAAAAGGGGGATGAAGAGGAGGACGAGGACGAGGACGAGAAGGAAGAGGCTCCTTCTCCTTCTGAAAAAGGCAAAAATAAGAGAAATGTAGACAGTCCTGCAGTGAAAGGGAACAAGAGGAGCAGAAAATAGAAAAATGTACACTTTCAGTAAATATTTTTAATTGAAAAATCATTCAAACATTGCCATACTTACCCTGTACTTGAGCATGGATACATGATAGGTAGGGCCCTACTTACCCTTGTTTATATAAAACATTGCCATACTTACCCTGTACTTGAGTATAGATACATGATAGGTAGGGCCCTACTCACCCTTGTTTATGTATAAACATGGCCATACTTAACCTGTACTTGAGTACTGATACATGATAGGTAGGGCCCTACTTACCCTTGTTTATGTATAAACATGGCCATACTTACCCAGTACTTGAGTATAGATACATGATAGGTAGGGCCCTACTTACCCTTGTTTATGTATAGACATGGCCATACTTACCCTGTACTTGAGTATAGATACATGATAGGTAGGGCCCTACTTACCCTTGTTTATGTATAGACATGGCCATACTTACCCAATACTTGAGTATAGATGCATGATAGGTAGGGCCCTACTTACCCTTGTTTATGTATAGACATGGCCATATTTACCTTGTATCTACCCAATGTCTAAGTGATTCATGCATTCACGGGCGTACGTATGGTGCGTTAGACATTGGGTAGGTAGGGGGTAGGTAGGGGGTAAGTAAGGCCAAAAACCACGACCAAACATGGCCCTACTTGGGTTGTGTTGCGCCGCGGAAAAACTGACTAAATATGGCCATGTCTGGTCGTGGTTTTTGGCCATCCAGACACAAGGTAGATACAAGGCAAACATGGCCCTACCTACGATTCCTAAATTTGTAGGGCTAGCTTTGAAAGATGGGCGCAAGTACGAAAAAGCGCCCTAGTCCAACAACTAAGTGCTCTCCAGTTTACTCTGCCTCACCCTTTCTGAAGGATGATCCGACGCACCTTGCTCCCGGGTCGCCGAGATATGCGGGCAGTGTTCGAAACCAAACTCCCGAAAGTGACATTGCAGTAACCAAGGAGTGAGAAGAGAGAGCGCATTCATCCGGGGAAAAGTAGCGCACAGAGCATGGCATCTGTGTGCTATGCGATTTTCTTTTTCTTTTTCAGCATGGCAACGTTCGGTCTTTTTGTGACAAGTCTTGTTGCGCTCGATGCTGTACCTGGGCTCCAAGGTCAGCAAGGAAGTCCATGTGGCGTTAATTCTCACGCAGCATCCTTCGCGCTACCCAATCGCAACCAAAGCTCCACGTCGTTCACTGGCAGCCTCACCAACTTCGACCCTTTCATCCTGTCTACTACTGCGACATTGAGAGGCACGATCATCCGTGAGAGTCTCATAGGTGAATTTCTTAGTTTTCGTCGCAAGCGCGATTCTTTCTTACTCGAGTAGCCCTAAGTGGTGCCTTGCAACTTTGGGTGTGCAGCGGAATCAACAACTTTAGGTTTTCGCCCGGGTGGAAAGTGTGCACAACGTCTTGGAAGTTCAGGTGAGTTGCTCATTTAACATCATATTCTTGCTGCCTTTATAGTTGAATAGACCCGCACTGCGTATGCTACAGGGAATTTAGGTTTCAATCCAATCAGTACATTTCCACTGAGGGGCAGGTCTCCAATGAGGGATTCCTCAACCATGCAGTTCATTGAATTAAGGCTCCTTGTGTTTGGCACTTCCTGCATATTGCATAGCAACCCTTGAAGTAGAATAACTCTTTCGTGCACCGGTGTGCTTTGATGTGAGACTAGGAGATCACACAAAATCCCGAGACGACATGGGCACCTGTGGACATTTAATTTGGCTAATATATTTTCAGATTGATATTTCCGGTGACGCAGCAGCATTAATATCGCTTCAAGCGGTGGAGTAGCATGCCATTACATGCGCTTGAACCATGCGGTATACCTTAGTAGTTGAATAGAGCCACGTATGGACATGAATTCACTGAGAATCACTGAGACTAGTTGCGGAGCTCTCAGGTGCCACCAGGGTATGATCCGGGACACAAAGTTGCCTAAACATGCTTGGAAACATCGTGTAAAATAGGTCCTATGCGTTGAAATTGTTGGAAACAAATTGGCGCGTGCATATAGTTCGGCTCTATTTTAGGATGGATTGAATTGGAAAACAGCTATTCAACAATTTTTGGAAGCCATGGAAGTTGAATTGTTCAATATGACATGCCACAGAGTTGTGGTGAAGGGGGAGCACTCCTAATGCCACACAGTTGTGGGGGGGCACTACTAATGAAACAGAGTTGTGGGGGGAGCACTACTAATGCCACACAGTTGTGGGGGACACTACTAATGAAACAGAGTTGTGGGGGGAGGCACTACTAATGCCACAGAGCTGCGCGGGGGGCACTAATTACACGTTGCTGTGGGAAGGGGGAGTACTACCAATGCCACGCAGTTGTGGGGGGCACTACTAATGTCACAGAGCTGTGGGGGGGTGGCTCACTACTAATGACACCGAGTTGTGGGGGGGGAGGGGCGGGAGCACTAATTACACAGTGCTGTGGGAAACGGGAGCCCTACTAATGCCACACAGTTGTGGGGGGCACTACTAATGTCACATAGTTGGTGGGGGGGGGCACTACTAATCACCACCAAAGTTGTGGGGACACTACTGTGACACAAAGCCGTGGGGGCGGGGGGCACTAATTTTACCGTGTTGGGGGAAGGGCACTACTAATGCCACGCAGTTGTGGGGAGCACAACTAATGTCACGAGCTGTGGGAGGGAGTGGGGGCACTACTGTGACATCGAGTTGTGGGGGAGCACAGTACAGTGCTGTGGGAAAGGAGCCTACTAATGCCACACAGTTGTGGGGGGCACTACTAATGAGGAAACAGAGCTGTGGGGGGGGCACTACTAATGCCACACAGTTGTAGGGGACACTACTAATGACACAGAGCTGGGGGGGGCACTACTAATGCAAAATCGGGGGGGGCACTGCTAATGCCCACAAGGTTGTAGGGGACACTACTAATGACACAGAAGCCGTGGGGGCAGGAGGGGGAGCATTAATTACAGTGTTGTGGGAAGGGCCTACTAATGCCACGCAGTTGTAGAGCACTACTAATGACACAGAGTTGTGTGTGTGTGGGAGGCACTACGTAGCACAGGGTTGTGTGTACTTAAGGGGGGGGCACTACTAATGCCACACAGTTGTGGGGGACACTACTAATGACACAAGAGTTTTTTGGGGGCACTACTAATGCCACTGAGTCATGGAACACTACTAATAAACACAAAGCCAAGTGGGGGCCGGGGGGGGAGCACTAAAGTTTCAGAGTTATTGGGGGGGCGGGGGGGTTGGTAATTGTTTACTTATCAATCTTATTGGAAAGGGCTTTGCAATATTATTCACGTTGTGCACTCGACTCGCAGGCCCTTTTGATCCCTCCTTTATGGCAAAGTGTGGAGGAGACCAGAGTTATAAATCGGGGCCTCCAAGAACACCCCAAGGAGCTTGGGGCGGGCATGCCCTATTCGAATGGGCCAAGCAAGAGGCTGAGACCATTCCTACGTGCAGTGTCGGAAATGCACCTCCATTTGCATTGGATCGTGATCGGTGGCCAGACTTTATCAGAAGGTCACCTAATCCAACATTCTACAATAGTGGGATTAATACGGCTAGTCACAGCGCTACATCACGTGAGTGCGATGCACCATACCTCCCTTTCGCGTATGAGTTGTGATAATAATGAAATATAATACATACAATTTTACATTTCTCAATCATCGGTAATGTATCGCAGGAAACGCCACGGACATCAAGGCTCATTTCGGTAAGGGCTTTGCCACGGTGGCATTCTTGGTGTACGAGACCTTTTGGCATCATCTAGTCCCCCGGATGCAGTGTCCTGATTGCAAGTCTTGTGATCGGGTTCGTCATGACGGTTGGTGTGATGGATTGCGCCGGGTCGCATCTACCCAAGGGACTTTTTTCTTGTATGGTAGGAGATATGAATGTAAGAAGTGCCCCTCTAATGGAGAAAAAAATCGAAAATTCAATTGCTATGACGACGATGTAATTCAGGCACTCCCTGTGATAATACGTGAACAACTTCCCTTTGTTTGCACCTCCGGGGGCGCGATGGCGAGAACCGATGTGGATATGGTACGGCACATGTCTTTATTCCATTCATTTGTTTTCATGATGATCAACACATATCTTATATCCTAAAGTCAAGTTTGACTATCATGGCGTCTTGACTATCATGGCGTTCTACAGATGGAGCGAGACCTTATAAACGGCAAGTCTATCAAGGACGTGGAAGATTGCTTTGCTGAATTGAATCACCGTCGGTGAGGCTATCCCTCCATGCAAACACGCAAATATATACGCATACTCATCATGCCATCCACATGGCGCATGATCATGTGTGACCTCAAAAATGTATTGCTCGAGGGGGGGGCACAACCGCCCCTCAGCTCCACTAGCTCTCGGCGGCAGACACCGCGATACACGCTTCATTGGCGTTGGCGCCAGGACACCTCCCCGGTGACCACGCATTAGCAGCAGCCACCGCCAGACATGCCTTTGGCGTTGGCGCCAGGACACCTCCCCGGTGACCACCCCTCAGTAGCAGCCACAACCAGACACGCCTCACACGCGCTTGCGCCAAGACACCTCCCCGGTGACTAGCCCTCAGCAGAACCCACCGCCATACACACCTCACACCCGCTTGCGCCTGGACACCTCCGTCCCCGGTGACCAACCCTCAGCAGCAGCCATAGCCAGACACGCCTCACACACGCTGATGCCAGGACACCTCCCTGGTGACCAGCCCTCAACAGCAACCACCGCCATACACGCCTCACACACGCTGGGGTCAGGACACCTCCCCGGTGACCAGCCCTCATCACGAGCCACCGCCATACACGCCTCACGCACACACGTTGGGGCTAGGACACCTCCTTGGTGACCAACACTCGGCGCAAGCCACAGCCAGGCACGCCTCACACGCACTTCCGCCTGGACACCTCCTCGGTGACCAGCCCTCGGCTGTTGCTACCGCCATATTGCTGAGCTGGCGTGAGGGATTCACCTTATAAATGTTTATCTGACGAGCTCCCTTTTGTTGCGGGCAGATTCCATCGAATTTATCTCATCTACCTCGCTATTCACAAATTTTACAACAGTACTCAACGTCCTTTCAAATTTGAACCGTTCGGTGATTTCAAAGACAAGTCGGGGTTCCATGGTTGGGTGCCGAGTGACAACTATATACGTGATCTTTTCGTTAGCCTTCAAATGCGCAAGCGCCTTTGGTACAATAAATTCTTTTGCTCCATCAAAGGTCGTTTCTTACGGTAATGCCATTCTTTCTCAATTTATTACACATATTTTTAGTTGTGGCTCGTGCCCCATATGCCGCTCTCATCCGCGGCATGCCTTTTGAGTGACAATGTGCGTACACATCGGGACACTTCTCCGGAATTTCCGGAGCTCGATAGCAAGTGAATGATGTGTGTGTGTATGCTTATCCTTGCGACTCCTTTGGCCAGTGAATGATGTGTGTGTGTATGCTTATCCTTGCGAATCCTTTGGCACCCCGAAGCCACAGGAGACTGCACTATGTACCCACGCCGGGGATTGCGTGTGTGTGTGTGTGTGTGTGCTTGTAGAGCTGATCATACCTTCTACATCACAAAGAGTCTTCGCATCAATGGGCAACGGGTGTTTTTTGCCGCCTTGAAGATTATGAATGAGTATGGCATGGTGCAAGGATTCTATTGGGTGACTAGCACTTCCTTGTGGGAACTACAAGCCGTGTTTCAACGTTTTTACAAATCCCGCTACCAAGATGTGAGGAATGAGGAGAAGCCTTTGTACATGTGGATTGATAACCCGCAAGAGACTGGTGCGATAGCATGACAATAGTCCTATGAAACCTCATGCGCATAAATGTGAAAGGGTCCGACGTAGTGTTGCGCAGGGGTGGGGGTAGACCCTCCCAAAATATCTTGGGAAGGGAAGAAAGGAGGAACACCCCGCATATGATCTACATCAAAGTGGCAAGCTTGAAAGTTCATGCTCCTCCCCCTTCTCTAAGGCTCTTATGGTGTGAGACAGGTGTATTTTGGATGACCGTCTTCCCGTCCTTACAAGGAGTGAAAAAAGACATATTCCATGTCATCAACAACATCACTCGGACCGTTGACAAAGCTGCCGCTTGTTTCGGTGACTTTGCGAGGGCTCTTAGCACCAATCTCTTCCGTGGTCCCAAAGAGAAGCGTTGGTACATCCTTCATCATTACTTGTACATTTTCAATTGTGGTTATATCACATTAAATAATGCCATTCTCGTCACAGGGTTCCACGGCCGGATAGTCTCAAGAGTGACATTCAAAGTGTACATGATGACTACGATACTCGCCAAAATGAGACCAAGGGTACTCGCTTCTTCTCTCCAGGTGCCTTCCTAATGCCATCCCGTGTGTTGAGGTATGCTTGTATCTCTTGTATTGAGTTATTTTGAGTTGTGGCGTGTTCTATCGTGTTGTGCGCAATTGTGTTGTGCACGATGTTGTTATGCTATGCTCAACCATGTTGCGCCCAATAGTCTTGTGCTAAGCTCAGCGATGCTCAACTTTATCGCGCTCGGTTGTGTCATGTCCAACTCAGCTCATATAAATACCCATACGTAAATTTAGCCAACCTTTAAAATTAACGATGATATCATTTGAGCCGTGTTAATATTGTCTTGCAGAGACAGCGGGCATGTTTAAAAGGACCCTTGAGCTTGCCGATGGAGATTTCTTGTCTGATCCTCCTGGTCTTGATATGCAGGTGTGTGATAAATTATGTGCTTCCCAACACATTTAGATTGTAGCTTGGTGTATATGTTACAGCACCAACGCCTTGGCATAGGCGCGCCTGTGCCAAAAGATAATTGGCGCGGGCGCGCCTGTGCCGTAATATACCGAATAGGCCTACGGGCGCGCTTGTGCCGTAACATGTACGAGTGATGGAGTTGTCTCACGGTGACTGTGTTTTTGGCACATTGTGTTTTATCAGCTAGATGTCACTCAACCTGGGAAGAAGAGAAGGTTTCGGGAGATCCGGAGCACAAGCCAACTTGAGGGGTATCGTACATCATGGCGCCGTATGCCTTGTGCATGCATGCATGCATGAATTGTGTTGGCATGCAAATGAGCTGACCATTATTTTGATCATGGGGCTTTGAGTGTCGTCGTATACCTGATTGTGAGCGGTGTGCACTTGAAAGGCTTCATCATCATGACCGCTCTGTAATGCATGGTGCTAATTTGAGGCCCGACTTGGGTGAGTTTCTCTACCTCGAGACTTGTGGCGCGTGTTAATCCAATCTTACGATCGAGTCATATAGTGCTCACTTTGTGCTCACTTTGTGTATGTGTATGCTGCATGTGCAGGTGACTGCTTATTCTTCCTGTTCTACTTTCGTTGGAATGTAGATAGAATGGTGGAGTTGATGTCTTCTACTTATCGGGGCATGCAAATGGGCCATTATGACTATGAGCTCATTGAAAACATTCAGGCAACACGCCCCTTTGTGATCTTGTGTCATTGCGATCTTACGATGGTTGTGCAAATTTGAGGGAAAGAGTAGAGAGAAGGGGTCGCTGAGGGCTAATGGGGTTGAGAAGGTTGAGGGGTTGATCGTCTGATAGAGGGTGACTGGAGGGGGGGGAAGATTGCAAGGGAATAATGGGGGCTGATGGGTCTGAGGAGTTGGTGGGGATTGAGAGGGGGTGCAGGAGGTGGGGGAGGAGGACTTGGTGGGGGAGGTGGGGGAGGAGGGGGGGGGGAGGAGGTGGTGGGGGCAAAGATGGGGAGATGGTGGTGGCGGTGGAGGCGGTGGTGGTGGTGGTGAGGGAAAGGGGACGGGGGGGTGGAGGAGGTGGAATGTCACTTCCGCAGCAACCACCAAATCACACAATCTCGACACATGTCAACAAAGAAGCCATGCGCAAAAAGAGCTTTACCGAGGGAAACCCTCTACTGAGGGTAGTCCTCAAGGGCCCTGCCGTGAAGCCCGAAGGCCTGTGCGCTGTGCAACGCCACCATGATCCTCTGCCCCCAATAAGACTCGAATGTCGGTGTAGACCACGTCGCCGAAGCCATCTCCGGCCCCAACCGATCCTGCCTCCTGCGAGCGCAGTCCCGCAAGAGCTGCTTGGCCTGCTCCCCCAATCCACCAAAGGCCTCCATGGCAAAAGCCACCAACCTGTGCGGACTGATATCTCCGTACGTGTAAGCCTTCTGCCGCTCAAGCGCCGCTGCAGTGTGCAACGGAACGCGAGCTGCCCCATCCACATGTGTTTGGGCACAAGGAAAGCCGATCGCAACATCGATGACCAGGTGTCTCCCCCGCCCATCAAAGTTGAGCACCGTGATGTCCGGCCTCCAATGCGGGGAATAGCTCCTGTGATAGACGTGGGTGCGCTTCACCGAAGCCGGGTCAAACACCTTGCGCAGCATCTCATAAAGAACATCTTGGACTGCATCATGCCGGTAGGTGAACATCCCCCGTCTGTTGCAAGCCAAGTAATGGTACCCAAAGTCGTCCACAACCTCACCACACGCACAGCTACCCGTGCCAACAGCCGAGACCTCCCGAACCAGGGGAATCGAAGCCCCAAGCTGAAGACACACCGCGATGACTGCAGCAGTGGGCCGCATGCGGAATCCACCATCATGAGGGAGAGCATTGAGGTGTGCCGTAGCACCATCTCGGGAGAGGCTGAGCAACCGGGCCCGGACAGAGGTGTTCGCCCCTTCAAACAAGCGCAGCCAGTCGGAACCATGTTGATAATTGGTTAGCTCCTTCTGACGCGTTGGCTGACTTGAGCCGAATCCCCCCCAAACCGGCGCCTCCTCCGGCACCTTCAAGCTCTCCGGCACGGGATGCCCCGCACCCAAAGCCTCCACCACTCGAGCCCGCGCACCTCGCACGTCCCCCATCGCCGCAACCATACCCGCCGCCAATGGATGCTCTCCGACCTCTGAATCCTCCGGGGCACCAAGGTGTGGCAACATATCCCTCACCGCCGGGAACAAGACCACCATTCGCCCCCACACCTGGGCCCATGACCCAAGCCACCCAGCCGGGGCCAGGCGTTGCGCCGAAGAGAGACCAAGCCCTACCCACCGGGTAGGCAACTGGCTGAGGGCAACCGCTTCCTCTCCCAGCGGGTAAGGGCTCCCCGCCACCTCCTGAAGGCACTCCTGGATCCCATTATCGTGGGCCAGGGCCCCCCGCACAAGCAGGTGGGGCGGGAACCCCCGGACCAGGTGCATGAAGCGCGGATGGGCACAGAACCTCAAGAGAAGGAGCTGCACCTGAGGATCATCCAGACGGGCAAGCTTAGGGAGGACGGCCCCGGCCGCAAAAGCCATCTCGACACACTTGTCGGCGACCCATCGGTCAGACCCCACCGGTATGCCCAGCACCTTGACCCCGTCCAAGGGAGTCACCGACCCCGGCATTGGCGCCCCACCACCGTCCACCACGTCCGCAAATTCCGGGCAAGCACCGGCAGGGCTGTACACCGTGCTCTTCGAGACATTCAGCTCAAGCCCCGCAGCCCTCAATAGAGGGACAATGGTGCCATACGCCGCCCGGGCCTTATCCGGCGGCCCTATGATGTGAATGTCATCGAGGTACGCCATGATGAACACGTCCGGGTGCTCGTCCAGAGTGGCCTGGAGGGCCGGCTGCAAAGCAACAGCAGTGAAGAAGGGGCCCAACGGGTCACCTTGCTGGGCACCCTCTGCCGACTCCACCCATCTGAACCTCCCATCAGCCCCCTGCCACCCAAGGCGGGCCCGATGTCTGAAGCTGCTCTCCGCCATACCCAGAAGCTCCGGGAAGTTGTCGCTGACCTCCTTGTAGATCACACTGCGCTTAACCGTGTTGAAGGCGTTCTTACAGTCAAGTGCCAAGTCACACCACGAGGGGTCCGCCCCAAGCAACGCCTGAACCGTGTGCACGCACACCTCCGCCCCACCTGGCACCCCCACTCCAAGCTGAGCCGCCGAAGAGGCAGCCCCCTCTCGGGGCGGCGGGCTGAAGTAGGTAGCCCATCTCGTCCGCATCTGTCTGCAAACCACCTTGCCCGCAAGCCTCCGCAACGATTCACCGCACGCAATCGGGCGCACCCCACCGCCAGGTTTCAGAAGAGCCACCAGCCTCGCACCCATGATCCATGGCAGCACGCCCGCCGGCACTCTGTCCCCCACAAACTGCTCGCAGGCATGCTTAATGGCAGGCAATCCATCACCCCCGCCGAAGATGACCCCGATGTGCTCGAACCTCAATTGGGAGCAGCCCGGCCCAGAGGCCACTGGAAGACGCCTGCACTCAGCCTCGACTGCCGCCTCCTCAAGCTCCAACGGGGCAGCCTGCACTCTGCCGGGAAGGCCGTCCCCAGCCGGGTGAAGGTCCCTAAGTGCCTCCAATGTCTCCTCAACGAGGGGAGCAAGGGCACCAGGGTCAAGCCGCCGGACCGCCTTCGAGAGCTGTCCCTCCTTCACCAAGCTCACCACATCAGCAAAGGCCCGCTCCTCCGAAGCCCGCCCTGGCCAGGCCGGAGCTGAAGGAACCGACACCCGGTACAGCTCTTCCCAATCGCCTGCAAGAAAGCGCCTGACCCGCTCGCGCACCACCTCCGCAGGGAGGGACTTCTTCCTGGCCTCAGGAATCGAGCCAAGCAGCAACCGCGGAGCAAGACCGAGAAGGCGCCAGAAGTCCTCATCACCACTACCGAGGCTTCGCATCACCCACCGCATGGCCTCAGCGAACTGGTTCCTCGCCCGCTTGGGAACATGCCTGGCCGTGGTCAGGGGGCAGGCAAACACCTCCGCCAGGTCCAGCCCACGCAGCCATTCCCACGAGGCGTCCGGAACGACCGGGTCAGCCGGGACCTCAGCCCCCTGCCGTCTGCCACGAGAGGCTCCAGGTGTCCCACCAACCCGACTAGCCACTCCTGGCCCCGCCTCTCCACCCGCACCCTCGCCTGCCTCCACCACCGAGGAGCACGTCGAGTAGTGGGAGGTGAGGGGCGCACCACTGGCGTAGGCAACCTCACACCTCGGGCAGGCCGCACATCCAAAGGCCGAAAGGTCCGTCAACGCATAGTCATCAGGCTCGTGGTGCTGCCGCAGGTGACGGGACATCCGCGTCGGGTTGGGGCTCACTCGGGCAGTACAGACCGGGCACCGGAAAGCAGGCTCACCCTCACCCGGAGGCGGGTCACCGTCATACTCCGCAGCTCTCCGCCTTCCCGCACGCCGCGAAGCAACAGCAACAGGAACTGGGGACACCACACCCAAAGGCCGTCCAGGAATGCCGCCACTGCCCCCGCCTGCACCAATAACAGCCGCACCCTCTCCCACCACCTCTGGCCCCCAGCCAGTCCGCGCCGCCCGCCTAGCAGCCAAGCCCGCCTGTGCCGCTCTGTTGGACCTCATCGCCTCCCCCGGTGAAGCCCTACACAACCCACAAGAGTCACGCTGCACCAGCCACCTCGCGCCACAGATCTGATGAGTGCAGGGACGCCTACAGCACGGCCACCTCACCGCACCCTGCCCCGGCTCCCAATCCTGACCGCAAATGTAGCACTCATCCCCAAGCTCCTCCGGTTCCTGCACCTGAAAAGCCGTGAGGGCGGTCGCCGCTTCACTCGCACTCAAGCCACTCGGCGCCAGAGCCAGCTCCTCAACCACAACGTCACGCTCAGGCAGCGGGCCGTGGACGTCATCACCAAGCTGTGCTCGGGCCTCCCGCATGGCATCCCACGCCGCCCGCAAGGTCAGTGACACCGTAGCACCCTGGACGAGCCCATCGCCGAGGTCAAATTCATCCTCGTCCACCATCATAGCGAGGTGCCACCGCCCCTCATGCAGCCTCACCACCTCAGGGGGACGCAGGTGCTGACCGACCCCGTCAACCTCATCAGCAGTGAGGTCCCGGCTCAGGACACTCTCGTGGCGAAAAGAGGCGCCGGCACCCCCAGCCTCACCACGCAGGAGCGCTTCAAGAGCACTAGCATCAAGCAAAGCAAACTCTCCACCCGGGGTACCCGACACCTCAACAGCGGCCTCGCTCTCGACCACAGGCGCATCGCAGGCCTCAACCGCCAACGCCCTAGCGGCCTGCGGCACGTCACCCGCCCGCCGCCCCGGCCCGCCCCGGCCCGCCCGGGTCCGCCAGCCGCTGCCGAGACCCCTCAGCCCTCATGTCCTCCGCTCTCCTGTGTCGCCAAAGAACCTGGGTACCATCTGCCGAGAGAAACTCAATTAGGGTGCGGCTATTCGAGATGTCAACTGTTGTGAAGCTCCCAACAGTGTCATCCCACTGGATCACATGCAGACCCCGACCTCTGACAGAGGGCTGGTACTCGGTAACCGTCGCAACCCGTGGACCAGACGCATAGATGAACCGCAATCTGCGACCCACCAGGTCTCCCCCCCGAGGCCGCTGGTATCCCCGACTGCTCGCAAACCCCACAAGGCAGCTCGCCTTTTGCTCCGGATCCCCGCCGACGGCCTCCGGCCTGCCACCCTGCACCGCACCGGCCTGCCTCACCACCTCCAGCCCGAAAGCCTGCACCAACTGACCCGCCTCGCCAGCCATGCCAATGATCTGCTCCTGCCTCTCGGCCGTCATGTGGAATGGGGCAGGGCCCCCCTCGAGGACGTATCCCCCCACAATGTCCAGGGTGATGCCCGCCTCCGCTAAGGCCTGCCCAAGCGCATTAGCCAACTGAGTCCACCTGGCCGTCCTGGGCAGGCTGGGGAAGGCCTCCGGCCACCCCACCGCATCCAGGATCATGGGGCAGAACAGCCAGGAGTATGTGGCCGGACTGCCTTCTCGGTCCACCACCCCCGAGGGGGGCATCTCAGTCATGTCGTGTCCGCACCATTGCGTGTCCACCGGCGTGAAGAGCGGCCCAATCCAAGAACTCAGCCCCCGGGCTGGCACCGCCACGGCCGAAGAACTGAGCGCGCCAAACGGTCCACCCAGCCGCTCCACTGCCCGCTCCTCTGCACCGTCATCCACCAGCGAGTTCACAGCCACCTCAGCACGCTCCCTCTCATCAGGGGCAGCCCCCGGCGTAGGATCAAAGGTGAGCCCCAAGGACACGGCAGGACTCTCCACCCCAAGCAGTCCCACCAATTCACTCGGCAATGGCGGGGAATCCAGACCCCCTCCACCGGTGTCCGGACAGGAGACGGCCTGCGGGTCGGAAGCCACCGCCTCCACGTGGGCATCAATCACCCCCCCAACACCGCCCCCCCGGAACAGGCTCTCCACCGAGCGAGCCCGCCTGGGCCGCCCGCCGGCTCGTCCTCCAGCTCCGCTTGTGCCGCCGGGCACCCCGACCGCCTCTCCAGCGTCTCCAGGCACTCGCGTCTGCTGCCGCCCTGCAGCTCTGCTCACCGACCTCGTCACCCTCATCGTCGTCCCCACATTGGTCCTCGCTGCACCCGCCGCCGCCGCACCAGCTTCCCCGTCGCCGTCCGCCATTCTGCTGCGCTGCCTGCCCCTGTCCGTCGTGCTCCTCGTCGATCTATTGCTGCTCGCCGTCCCGCCCACCGCCCCGGCCGCACAGCCCACCCCCGAGGGCAAGCTCCTGACCTGGTGGGGCCCACCCGACCGCTCCACAGCTCGCTCACTCGCAGCGCTGCCCGCCGGCGAGCCCGCATCCACCCTAGCCGGCCCATCCACCGCAGGGGCATCATCTGGAGTAGGATCAAGAGCGAGTCCCAAGGACACAGCGGACTCCTCCAACTCGAGCCCCACGGAGCCAAAGACGGCGCCCAGCTCCTCCGAGGCCCCGGAGGCACCCCAGTCCAACAAGCCGCCTCCCACCGACCTGATTGGCGAGCTGAGCAACTCTGCAAGCCCCTCAGGCACCGGCGGAGACCCCAGGGTTCCTCCGTCAAGGTCCGCGCCCGCATCAAACGTCAAAGCTTCATCTGCGGCCCCATGGGCATCGCCAGCCAAGGCCGTGTCAGCCGAGGCGTCGCCCGGGCCCCGCCCCGACATAGCCTCCCCTTCGCTATGATCTGGCCCGTCAACATCTCGAGCTACCTCATCCTCCCGAGCCATGTCATTCACCGAGCGCGTCCGCCGCTGTGCCTCTCTAGCCCTCGCGCCCCGACCAGGCCGTCTCCCCGCTCGCTCGCCAGCCCTGGGTGAACCGCCGGACACACCCTCGTCCGCCACAGCCCCTGCCGGGCGCTGCGCTCGCCTCCGCTCCGGCTGACCACCTCTCGCCACCCCAACCGAGGCTGTCCCATCCACCGCCACTGAGCTAGCTGGCCCGCCTGCCCCCCCGCTCACCGATCTCGTCGTCCTTCTGCCACCTGACCCCACCACATTACCAGTCGCCCGAGCCGCCCCTGCCGGACTTCCCCGCCGCTGCTGCTGCCGCCGGTGCGGCTGCTGCTGCTGGCGCTGGTGAGGTCGCTGCTGGTGCTGGAGCCGTCGCAAAAAGTTCGGCATGAAAATGCATAATCGATCTAAATGGAGGTTTTATGATGTTTGGAGAGTTACTAGGCCTTATTAGGGCAATAATAAGACCCCGTGAGGAAAAATTTTTGGTTTTTTTTTTTGGTGCTCGCCGGGGGGCAAAAACGCTGTTTTCGGGCCATTTTGAGTGGGCGGGGGCTAGAGGATTTCAGTTAGGTGACCAAATCGCGCGTTTGAACTTCGTGGGACCTTTCAAAGACCATCACGGGCAACTTAGTGGAAGAAATGATGAGAATATTTTTTTTGGGTGCTCGCCGGGGGCCAAAATGGCTGTTTCTGGGGCCTGAGCGGGCCATTTTGCGTGCGCGGGGGCTAGAGGATTTCAGTTAGGTGACCAAATCACGCGTTTGAAGTTCGTGGGACCTTTCAAGGACCATCACGAACTACTTAGTGGAAGAAATGATGAGAAATTTTAATTTGGGTGCTCGCCGGGGGCCAAAATGGCTGTTTCTGGGGCCTGGACAGGCCATTTTGAGTGCGCTGGTGCTAGAGGAATTGGATATAAGATCGGGATCGCGTGTTTGAAGTTCGTGGGATATTTTGGGGACCCTCACTAAACACTTTGTCGAAGAAATAATGAGAAAATTTTATTTGGGTGCTCGCCGGGGGCGAAAATGGCTGTTTCTGGGGCCTGGACAGGCCATTTTGAGTGCGCGGGTGCTAGAGGAATTGGATATAAGATCGGGATCGCGTGTTTGAAGTTCGTGGGATCTTTTGGGGACCCTCACTAAACACTTTGTCGAAGAAATAATGAGAAAATTTTATTTGGGTGCTCGCCGGGGGCGAAAATGGCTGTTTCTGGGGCCTGGACAGGCCATTTTCAGTGCGCGGGTGCTAGAGGAATTATTCATAATAACATCGGAATCAAGTGTGTGCACGTTCGAACCGTGGTGTTCGGCAATTATAACATGTAGAAAGTTATCAACATGCCACAATATATTGCAAGAATGAATGCAAGCATGAAAGCACACCATGCATGCATGCAACCATGTGCATGCATATTGCAAGCATGAAAGCACACCAACACTAGCAATACTCTAAAATAACATTAACAATACGTAACAAACACATTATGTCCTACCTACCGCCGCCCAAAGTGTGGCCCCAGCACATTGCAAAACTCATCAAAATTCAGGCTCGCATGGCTTAGATTAGGCTGGCCACCTCCTTGGTTGCCGCCCAGCATAGCAGCACGCAACATTTGCACCTGGTTCACAGACATGGTGACGGACATGGTTGGCTCCACCCCGTGCGGTTGCGCCTGCAACATCAGGCTGTTCATGCTTCCCCCCAGAAAGGGGCTCGCATATTGCTGTCCAAGCCCCAATCCTTGCAACTGCGCAAGCTGAACCAGAGGGTTGTTGCCAGCCGGTCCCTGAGAAGGAAAGGGGTTCCCAGTCGGATACCACGCACACACTGAGAAGGAATCGTGGTAGAATGTGGTAAACTGGTGTTAAAATGTGGTAAACTGGTGGTAAACGGCGGTAAGCCCCTATGTGGGGTGGTAATCAGGTGGTAAACGTTAAAATATTTATATAAAAAAATAACTGACGGTAAATCATTGGTAATTTGCGGTAACATAGGTTGAAGCATGGTAAAAGCCTGGTAATTTCAGAACGGAGCGTGGTAAACGAGGATCTGGAATGGTAAATGGTCGTGGCCTAATGGTAAATGGATATAAAACTTCGCAATGTAGTATAAATATAGAGACGGAGCTGGTAAACCGTGGTAAACGAGGATCCTGAATGGTAGATGTGCAATTCTCTGGTCTGTGGCCAAGGTAGAATTGACAGGAGTGGAGCGACTGGCGAATGGCGGCCAGGTATGAACGCAGGCAGGGGTATACATCATCGTTCAGTAGATAGGTGGGATGCGTCACATACAGATCGTATCATACCTGTCTCGGCTAAACCAGTAGGGAGCCGAAAGGTAGCCGATTTTAGTGGCCACGCGCACCATAGCTGGTAAGAGAGATAGAGGTAACGTAGCCAAGAAACCAAGTTAGGTTCTTGAAGTTGAAGTTTTCAAAAAACAGTTAAACTGTAACAGTTTAATTTTTTTGTTTATTTAATTTAAGTAGCAGAAGGTCGAGAAAGAAAATGGCTGGTAAGTAGTTTTACTTTTTTCTTGAATCACGCGGGTGACAGAAAGCAGTTCTGTTGCAATGTATGCAGAACAGGTAGTTTACTTTTAATTATTTTACTTAAGAATGGAGAGTACCCGAACAGGAGCAACGAGCGCTGCTGAACAAGGTGCACCTAAACGGGCAAGGACGGCCACGGTTGGCAGCGAGGCAGGCCAGGTGAAAGTTTCTGAAAGTTTCTGCGTAAATAGGTGGTCAGCGAATATGTGGATACACACAGCCGGTGACTGCGCCCTGGTGCGGAATCACGTGCTTAGGAAAAGTCACCGGCTGTGCGTATTCATTCAGGTATGCGGACTCCCCTGTTTTCCGGCATGCACGCTGTGGGATGCCACTGCTGTGGGAATATCCCATGGTTTCCGCAGTGGATTCAAACATGCTTTCGTGAACTGGTGCGCAGGCCTCCGAAGCTGCAACCGTGCAGGGAGGCGGCCTCCCCCCGGTCGCTGGAGGAGTGGTCGAGGAAAACCCGGTAAGACCGTGAACTTTTCCTTCCCCTCCCTTCCCGTACGGGATCCCGCCCGCCCGCCCTTCATCTAGTGAACGCAGCCGCCACTCCGCGGGTGCCTGGTCAGCAGCTTGTCGGGCGACTGTTCATCTGCGGTTGCGAATCAGCGGCCAAGGGGTGGACAGCGAGTCATGGGTGGGATTGTTTTTTTCCCCGGCATATATCTTTGTGTATTTCTTTGTAGAAAGGTGCATAGGGTGCACGCAAGGAACATAGGACCCAGGGACAAAGGGTGCGGGGAGGCTGCTCCGCTCCGCGCCGAATCAGGCGCGTGGCGCGTGCGGCGCTCTCCCCGGCGCTGTGCCTTATCCTGCTTCATCTGCGGTTGCGAATCAGCGGCCAAAGGGTGAGCAGCGGCGCTGCAGGTCGTGGGTGGGGAGGGATGCGCGAGGGTGCGCGTACGGTAGATAGGTGCATAGTGTGCTCGCAAGGACCATAGGACCTAGGGACAAAGGGTGCGGGGAGGCTGCTCCGCTCCGCGCCAAATCAGGCGCGTGGCGCGTGCGGCGCTCTCCCCGGCGCTGTGCTATATGCTGCTTCATCTGCGGTTGCGAATCAGCGGCCAAAGGGTGAGCAGCGGCGCTGCAGGTCGTGGGTGGGGAGGGATGCGCGAGGGTGCGCGTACGGTAGATAGGTGCATAGTGTGCACGCAAGGACCATAGGACCCAGGGACAAAGGGTGCGGGGAGGCTGCTCCGCTCCGCGCCGAATCAGGCGCGTGGCGCGTGCGGCGCTCTCCCCGGCGCTGTGCCTTATCCTGCTTCATCTGCGGTTGCGAATCAGCGGCCAAAGGGGGAGCAGCGGCGCTGCAGGTCGTGGGTGGGGAGGGATGCGCGAGGGTGCGCGTACGGTAGATAGGTGCATAGTGTGCTCGCAAGGACCATAGGACCCAGGGACAAAGGGTGCGGGGAGGCTGCTCCGCTCCGCGCCGAATCAGGCGCGTGGCGCGTGCGGCGCTCTCCCCGGCGCTGTGCCTTATGCTGCTTCATCTGCGGTTGCGAAGCAGCGGCCAAAGGGTGAGCAGCGGCGCTGCGAGTCGTGGGTGGGGAGGGATGCGCGAGGGTGCGCGTACGGTAGATAGGTGCATAGTGTGCACGCAAGGACCATAGGACCCAGGGACAACGGGTGCGGGGAGGCTGCTCCGCTCCGCGCCGAATCAGGCGCGTGGCGCGTGCGGCACTCTCCCCGGCGCTGTGCCTTATGCTGCGTCATCTGCGGTTGCGAATCAGCGGCCAAAGGGTGAGCAGCGGCCAAAGAATGGCTCTCCCCGGGCCATCGACAGGGCCATGGATACCTGGCGATGTCGGTCCCGAGCTGCGCATGCTTCCACAGCCATCGAGTGTATGCCCCTGTGACAGTGTCCGTTCGCGTGTTTTTGTAGGGCTGCTGTCCCTGCTCTCTACGCACATGGCTGCTTGTAATAGTCCCCGGCGATGGCAAGTGTTTCATATGGTCGCTAGCAGCGGCAACTACCGGCCAGTTTAGTGAGCAGGCCGTGAGCAGGGATGGCGGAGGGTGCGCGTACGGTAGATAGGTGCAAAGCGTGCACGCAAGGAGCATAGGACCCAGGGACCAAGGGTGCGAGGAGGCTGCTCCGCTCCGCGCCGAATCAGGCGCGTGGCGCGTGCGGCGGTCTCCCCGGCGCCGTGCCTTATGCTGCTTCATCTGCGGTTGCGAATCAGCAGCCAAAGAGTGAGCAGCGGCGCTGCGAGTGGTGGGTGGGGAGGGATGGCGGAGGGTGCGAGTACGGTAGATAGGTGCAAAGCGTGCCCGCAAGGACCATAGGACCCAGGGACCAAG
>LGRX02035584.1:139926-152407 GCA_001247695.2 Cymbomonas tetramitiformis | reverse complement strand
ATCTTTGAAGAAGACATGGAGTACACTGACTATGCTCGTGTCAACCTTGGGACGCTGCCCAACTACACGGGCACCAAGGAAGAAGATCGGCCCAAGTTCCTGAGGGAGTTCGCCGACATGTGCGAGAATTTCGTACGGCAGCACAACGCCAACGTCAGGAAGAGGCGCAGGTCCGGGGCTGGCACCCTCACCGAAGCTCAGATGAAGACCCTGAGAGAGACTCCCCCTGACTTTGAATATCTGTGGGACATGATCCCTGCGTGTCTGGCTGGAGAGAACTCACAAGCTCTCAGCTGGTGGCGCGAGAACTATGAAAGAGGGGGGGTAGTGACCTCCAACATGGACCGAGTCCTGAAGGACACTAGCGAGCATGGCCCACTCGAGGGTACCATCCCATGCGCTAGGCCCCCTTTCAATGAGATGAACACTGGCGCCACGTGGGTGATAGCGAGGCCGGTGACGAACCAAGACACCCAAGGGGAGGTTTCCGACGAATATCTGACTGATGGAACCTCCCTGAAAGGCTTGACGGGACGTGATGGCACCCGCGATACCCAGTACTTCTACGCGCTCAGGGGCTTCATCGCTGCCCTTGACAAGAAGTTCATGATGAAAGGGACTCAAGAGAAAGTGGATCTGTTGACACAGAAGCCACAGGAGGCGGGGCAGGATGGGCTGACCTACATGAAGATGTGTCAACGCAGGGAAATGCAGCTCAACACTGGGAAGGTGTTGAGCGATGAAGAGCTGCGTACCTTCATCGAGGACTGCGTAGACAACCTGCGCATCAAGATCTTCCAGACGCGGGTGAAGGAGCAACTGAGGGCACAGTTCCCGCCACCCAATCGGGTGACCTGGAAGGACCTGGAGGCCATCGTCGAGGTTCAAGACAAGCTCAAGGGCGATGCAGAGTCTTGGATCCTCACCTTCCTCCAGGAGATCACCAGACGATGTGGCTGCCAGTACTCCACCTGGGAGGCGCGACAGCATGGACTTGACCTCAAGGCCATAAAGAACTCGATCAAGAAGATTGAGTCCTCTGAGGTGACGCAGTCAGGCGAACCGGAGAACAGCAAGAAGGTAGATGCATCACCTTCTAAGAAGATGAAGAAGGAGGTGAATGTGGCCGAAAGAGCTAAGAAGGCCTCCTACAACAAGACGCCACCGCCAGCAGAGGGCGTGCGTACGAACGACAAGCCCAAGTGCTTGCGCTGCTTTGGAGGGGGCTGGCATGAGTCCGATCCCGAGCAGTGCAGGAGTGGTTATAAACACGTCAAGATGCCTGCTGGATTCCACGAGAGCAGGCTTGGCTCCAGCAAGTGGTGGGACGCGGAGAACGCCGCTCTGCGCATGTACAATCTGAAGAACCGCTTCAAGAACTCTGACTGGGGCATCCTGGTGACGGACTGGCAGCAGCTGTCCAACGACGAGAAGGACAAGTACAGAGCCAAACAGCCACCGGAGGACAAGCAGAAGAGCACCACTGGCAATCCCGAGGCGTTGAAAGCAGAGTACCAGGGCATGGTGGCTGCTAGGAAGACTGCCAGGCGTGCGGGCAGCGTGAAGTCGCAGGTGCTGTCCGAGGATGAGGGCTCCGACGAGGAACCAGTCGCAGCGCACGTCGCGGAGAGGGAGACTCACACCGTCGATGCACGCGCGCACCACCATGGCAGTTGAGAAAAAGAGCTTGCACAAGTGGTGAGAAGAGATAAAGAGATATCAAAAATTTTGAGATTTTGTATAGTTACAGTAGCAAGATAACTGTGCAGTCATATAAGGAAACATATGTCGAGCTAGTGGTGTATAGGCACTGACAATAAGTAAGACTGTCTAGTAGTAGGGCTAGAGGGTTGTGCTTTGTGTGGACGCTTCGTGCATAAGTTCGCGACAATGCCACTGTCGATGTCGATGTCGTGTGTCACTCGACTGTCGCAGGCGTCATCGTCAGTGTCACTGTGACTTCACGGGATGACATGGCATGACATGGGATGACAAATTAAATGGTATTTGTTGTCGGTATGTCATTTTATTTGATCGTAGTGCAGTTGGACATGATGGTTGTGCAGCCACCTTGGGAATCCGCCCGCGTGGGTTCAAATCCTGCTGTCGAGTAATTTTTTATCTCGCGATTCGACGCCATCGCGCGATCACGATGGTTTCACGAAATTTTCCTATCACAATTCGAGTTTTTAGAGAATATTCCATTGTTAGTACGCTAACAGGACGCTAACGGCAGGCCTTAGCGCACTGACGTTGCCCTAACTGAACACTAACAGAAGGAATCTTTTAGGGAATATGCCATTGTGAGTTAGTGCATGCCACCTAATGCCTCCTTAACGACGTCAATAGGGCGCCATTTAGTGTCTTGTTGCATGTAATGCACTAACTCAGCGCTGAGTTAGCGCATTACATGCAACAAGACACTAAATGGCGCCCAATTGACGTCGTTAAGGAGGCGTTAGGTGGCATGCACTAACTCACAATGGCATATTCCCTAAAAGATTCCTTCTGTTAGTGTGCAGTTAGGGCAACGTCAGTGCGCTAAGGCCTGCCGTTAGCGTCCTTGTTAGCGTACTAACAATGGAATATTCCCTAAAAGATTCCTTCCGTTAGTGTTAGTTAGGGCAACGTTAGTGCGCTAAGGCATGCCGTTAGCGTCCTGTTAGCGTACTAACAATGGAATATTCCCGAAAAGATCCCTTCTGTTAAACTCACACTAACAACGCGAATATTACATAATAGGAGGGCGGGTGGGGTGGGGGGGGCAGAATTGGGATTTGTGCAATGAACAATAAACGTCAAGGTGAACACTTTGCGACTCTTCGTGCACAAGCCTCTCGCCCGGATCCACCTTCGCCCGAGCCCGCGCCCGAGCGTGCACCCACACCGACTCCCGGCCGGCGTGGGATTCTTCTACAACAAGGCGCGCCGGTGTCCTCACGTGTACCCGTCCCACCACTAGCCCGCACAGCTATTCGTAACCCCGCACCCCACGCACTTGTTTCTCCACCACCACCTCGTCAACCCGTTCCCGAAGGTTTCCGGTTGGGTCATGAATATGAGGGGGGCACAAAGAAGCTTCGAGTATCCGAGTGGGCGGCAACCACGGTGACGACGATATATGACGGGTGAGTCGTGCCGTTATCCCTATACCTCGTGATATGCATGTCTCTCAAGAAACCAGTGAAACACGTTAGTGCCCTATGTCGATACGGTAGTGTACACTTAGTGCGATATTCGGTAACTAACAGTACACTAACGTGGCAGCTACTTTACTTAATGCACTATGTTCCAGCTAACTGCGTATCAAACATGGTGGCGGTATGCAGGCACGGCCGCATTACAAACATTTTGCGGGTGGAGATCGCGGGACGGTTGTACACCTTATTGAAAGTCAACTGGCTGACAAAGCCAACCGAAGAACAAATCAAGGCCTATCGTAGGAGGAACTCGATTTTCGGGCCGGACGATTTGACTAAGACGGTGTACACCTTCAACCCGCACCGTGACCCAGCGGCTTTTGAGAAGAACTCCGAGCCTTTCATCTTAGCCAACAAAGTTGAACAGCAGGTCGTCGTTATACCACATCCGTGCATGGAGACCGCGGTCATTCTTGACCCCACGGCTGACTTTTTTGAACGCCTTAAGCCACCACTTGACTCCGACGACGACTAGGACGACAACGAGGACTGAACTCATGTTTCGGTCGACGGGATTCTAGGCCGTGGACAGTCCCTCGGCATCTTGCGTCGTGTGGTTTAGTGGAACACCCAGCATGTGCAGTGGTTGCGTAGTTTACGCACGTATACCGTGGTTAGTACACGTTTAACATGTTAGATAATATATGTTTAACACATTAACGTCTGATTGGTCTAATGTACTAAATGGCATACTAACGACATGCTAACGTAGCACATTCCCAAAGGAGTTCAGCCATATCAGCTTCTTCAAACAGCGTCATACCCCCTTAACCAATGTCCAGTTCGCCATCCAATCACCTTAGAACATCACTGAAGTGCATTTGGACCCCAGCCATGACTCACTACGCACCACGCCACATGTCCACCAACTCCCACACTTAAGGAGAGTGGGAGTTAGTACGCCGTTAACACGCTAACGTGTGATTGGGCTAGTGTACTAAATGGCATACTAACGACATGCTAACGTAGCACATTCCCAAAGGAGCTCAGCCCCGATATCAGCATCTTCAAACAGCGGCATGCCCCCTTAACCAATGTCCAGTTCGCCATCCAATCACCTTAGAACATCACTGAAGTGCAATTGGACCCCAGCCACGGACTCACTACGCACCAGGCCACATGTCCACCAACTCCCACACTTAAGGAGCAAGGTTGTCAATCAGACAAAATCTGATTATCAGACGATCGGATCAGATCAGATTATCAGATGCTTAGTAGTGATGTATCAGATAATCAGACGATCAGATCAGACGATCAGACAATCAGATCAGACAATCAGGCTGATTATCAGGCTGATTATCAGACGATCAGACTGATTTCAGATCTGATTGACAACCTTGTTAAGGAGAGTGGGAGTTAGTACGCCGTTAACACGCTAACGTGTGATTGGGCTAGTGTACTAAATGGCATACTAACGACATGCTAACGTAGCACATTCCCAAAGGAGCTCAGCCCCGATATCAGCATCGTCAAACAGCGGCATACCCCCTTAACCAATGTCCAGTTCGCCATCCAATCACCTTAGAACATCACTGAAGTGCATTTGGACCCCAGCCATGACTCACTACGCACCACGCCACATGTCCACCAACTCCCACACTTAAGGAGAGTGGGAGTTAGTACGCCGTTAACACGCTAACGTGTGAGTGGGCTAGTGTACTAAATGGCATACTAACGACATGCTAACGTAGCACATTCCCAAAGGATCTCAGCCCCGATATCAGCATCTTCAAACAGCGGCATGCCCCCTTAACCAATGTCCAGTTCGCCATCCAATCACCTTAAAACATCACTGAAGTGCAATTGGACCCCAGCCATGACCCACTACGCACCACGCCACATGTCCACCAACTCCCACACTTAATCGTACTAACTCACATTGTGTACTAACGCATTGCGTTAGTACGTCGTTAGTACGAGTACTAAAAGTACGCGGCGTTAGTATGCGCTAGTATGACGTTAAGGCACACTAACTCGCCGTTAGTGCACGTACTAACGTTTTCTAAAATGGTAGGGCAAAAAGGCAAAGAGTACTATGCGGAAAGCAAATACATTTCACAGTGGTTTTAGGTTTTGTGAATATAGGTTTTAGATATGAGAACCAAAGGCGTTGTACAAATACATTATAAAAATACATATACTAGTATTTCTAGTTTCCGATTGTATTGTTACTTGCGTCTCTTTTTGATTGTACTATTCCTAAAGTGCCATGCATTTGCCGCATATCCATAAATCATTGGTTGAAACTGTTTCCAACCGTGGCACTAAGCAAAAGATGTGATAGCCTAGATTGCAAATATCACAAACTAGCATCTTTGAGCCGTATGTGGCCTTGTCACACACTTCGCATTTCAAACTGTTCGATATTGGTTGTGAACACCTGGCTTCGCAGTCCACGCTCTGGTCTTCACGCACGCGTTTAGACGCTTGTCTCTTCAGTTTCGCTGCGACGTTCCCAATAGGGTGTTGACGCTTCAGTGCACTTGCTGGTTTAGCAGGGCGACCAACTTGAGGGAGTCGACCAATAAGATCGAGTTGCTTCTCCAGAGGCGCTTTGCATTTGCCTTTGAAAAGGCTGAGGGCTAAAGAGCAAGGGCATACGAGACTCTCAGCATAGACAGCACAATTGCATGAGAAGTGCACGTACTGGGAAACCGAGTTTTCTTCCAGTGAGCGCAAAATCACAAAGGAGTGATATGTCCGCACGAAGTCCTTGAAGTTCGTGATAAGAGCAGGTGGGTGCTCAGGATCGCGAATAAGAGCACAAAAGGTTGCAATCTGAGGTGCCAGCTGTTTTTGTTTTGCGATAAGGGTCTCGCCAGATAATGTCTCGAAGGTCTTGAAGGAGGGGACTATGTAGCAGGCTTCCCCCTCATAACCAACCAAGGTCATAGTTTTCACGGAGAGTTCCATGATATTCGTCTCGACCATGAGCAACGCGCCTTTCCATGTGTGGTGTTGAGGAACGCCAGCTGCAGGAGGTGGGTGTTCAGCGTCATAGATGGTTTCCTCGTGCATATACTTTAGAGCCGAAGAGTGGAAGTCGTCAAGTTGAAGTTGCTTTCGTAAGGTGACTTCCTCCTTCACCCAGCGATTAGCTCCTTCAGGTCCATTCTGTGTTGCCGGTGTGCCGTTCGGCATTGTGCCCAGGACCCACCCACTCCACTTGCCCCACCAAGTCTCACGGAACCAGTGGCAAATATATTCCTCGGTCCCCTCGTAAGCGGTCATGTAAAGAGAGAACGCCTCGTCCCGGACTGCTTTGATCGTGATTTCGTGGATAGCTAGAACGCCCTTGGTAAAGCCGTGGACATTGTTCGCGTCCGTGAAATGCGAGGCCTTTTCGTTGAGCTTCATCTTACAATGTGACCAGCAAGTTCCTTGGACGATCTGGCTCGGGTCAAGCGTGGCGGGCGTGTTTTCAAGCTGCAGGTGCCCCAACACATTCGTGATGGTGCCCGGCAAGGAAGCGTTAGCGTTGTAAAACGCGTAGGAGTGGTCCAAGGTGTGATACCGCGGTTCCCATAGTTTTTGAAAACCGTGGTAAATAGCGTGGATCGCCAAGAAGTCGACGATCTCAGAGGCGAACGCGTCTTCGTGCGACTTTATCGAAAAGAGTCCAAGCTTGAATCGCTTATCAAGTTGTGAAGAGCCAACGCACTCCAGTGGGAAGCCTTGCCAGTTAGTCTTGTAGGTGTCGTCACGCGAGCGGTGAAGACTCTTGGAAAGCGCAAAGAGTTTTCCCCACGTCGTGTAGATAACACACCAACGTTTGCGTTTTTGCGCGACAGTGTAGTCGTGCACGAAGGCGCTGTAGTTCGTGTGCAAAGACCGCAAATTGAGCTTGCCCTTGTAAAACCGCTTAGCGTAAGTGCTCCACCCTAGGGAGGTCAGCAAAGTCTCCAGGTTGTGCACAAAGAATTCTGCTGACTCGCAGGCTAGGATTGAGCTGAAGTGAACTTGCAAGATCTGTTCATAAACAGAGGCATCCTCGTTCCAGCCCGCTTTACTCCACTTCCGAAGTTCTTCAAGAGTTTCAGCTGCTTGAAAAGGAATCGGAGGCAAAGTGTTCTGGGAGTTCGCGACGTAGTAGTCCACGGCGACAAAAACTCCAGCAGTAGTTAAGAAGCAGCCGTCGAACATGCACAAGGTGTCAGCAGCCGTAAGGTCCGAGGAGGGAATGGTGAGAAGGTTAGAACTTTGGCATACAGCCATATAGTCACCGTGAGTGTTGATTGATTGCACGTCCAAGATGTTCTTACGGTTGTTATGGATATAAGAACGGACTTGGTCATATTTAGGACATTGAAGACCTCGAGCTGGGCAGACGGTGTTCAAGTTTTTGAAGATTCGCTTCGGTGGAAGGCGGCGTCGAATATCTTCGTCTAGTAACTCCCGGATTTCAGGACTTAACGTTTTCCCGACGAAGGACTCGTGGTCGTGTGATCCACGCTGATAGAAAACATAGGTAACCGCACCATTGTCACTGCCGTTGCATCGCATTACTACCTTGAAAGCGAAACCGCACGAATGCGTATAGGAAAAAGCACACTTGTAATATGAGGTAACATCGCCTGTTTTTTTGGAAGTGTTCGAACTGTTAGCCTTTGAGTAACCATCTGGAAATAGCGCTTTTGCTTTATTCAAGCATTCCTCGAAGGTGGCACCTTCCAACGTAAGGACATAAGGAACCTCCGTGTGCGTGCGCCTTTGCTTGGTTTTGGCGGTAGGTTCATTATCACCAAAGTCTTCTGCATCCGATATATCTTCATATACTTCAGCGACTTGCTTGCCCGGACTAGTAAACTCGAAGGGCTCACTCATGGCGAGGAAGTGAACGGGGATTTTCTTGCCGGAAGATCCTAACGAACTGGCGATGACATTGTAGACGTATTCTAATATTATTGCACTTTTTTTTTATTCTTCAAATCATACAATTTTATTCTAAATTAAATTGCATTCCCAAGCCGAGCTAGTGCTCGGATTCGGCGACGTACTCGTTGAAGAGCCGAAGACTCTTCTCGTCGGGGTCATACGGTCAAATGTGGTGATAGATACGTGAAGGTGTCGTAAATGGCGAAGGTCGCGGCTGGCGTGCGGGGTAGGATCCAGGAGAATACCGCGAGCAACGCGGAAACCTCTAACTGCAGTACCGTCGTCCAGTCCGTGAGACACTTCTCCGTCGGTCTAACATGTTAGATGATTGGTCCGGTCACATCCTTCAATTGATATCGTTACCGACGATCGATACCACCGCCATCACGCGCGCAGGGCGGGTGTGCTCTACGCGCGGATACCGCCATCACGCGCGCGGGGAGCGGGAATACATCCGGCAAATGAGGGATTTATTACGTTTCAGAGTTCAGAGGTTGAACTTTTTTCGAAGTTCGGGCCTTGAACTTCAAGTACAGGCCCTGAACTTTCCTGATGAACCTATATGTGAGAAAATAATTGAATTCCGGAACATTCTCACACTCCTTTATACATATTTTAGTACAAACGTTCAGGTCTTGAACGTGCAGAATTGCACTATTGACAAGAGGCCTCGAACGTTTTATTCACTCTTCTGTTCATATAAGCATTACATGCCACATCCTTAGCGCCGGCGCAGGATTGATTATCAATTACATATGTGTTTATACTCTCCCTCTCTCTCCCTAAATAAGTGATTATCGTCACAGCCTTCTTCAATTTCTCGGGATGCCTTCGTGTTGATTTGTACAAATCGCATGATGTGGTGGTAAGCCAAAGTCAATAATAACATACGAAGTATACATGCAATAATGCATCTATCTCTGATTCATTGCGCTACGATTGACTACCAAACTATGAACCCTACAATTTTAGGAATGATAGGTAGGGCGATGTCTAACCAATATCTAGGCAATGTCTGAATGAGTTCAGACATGGCCATGTTTTGTCATGTTCTGCCGCGGCGAATCATTGCCTAGGTAGGGCCATGTCCACCTAGTGTTCTGGGCACTATCTACCCACTATCTACCCACTATCTACCCAATGTCTGACACGCCATATGTACACACGTGGATGCATACATCACATAGACATTACACAAACATGGCCATGTCTCATTCCAGAACTTATCAGACATGGTCATGTTTGAGAAAAACAATACCCGGATATGGCCATGTCTACCGGGAAACATAGCCAGGTATGGCCTTACCTACCATGTGTCTATATTCAAGTACTTATCAGACATGGCCATGCACTTGCACTATTTGTATATTATAGGTATGGCCATGTTTAGAAAAACAATACTCAGATATGGCCATGTCTGTCAGGAAACAATGCCAGGTATGGCCTTACCTACAATGTGTTTATATTCTAGTGCTTATAAGACATGGCCATGTCTCATTCCAGAACTTACCAGACATTGCCATGTTTATCAAGAAACAATACTCAGATATGGCCATGTCTGTCAGGAAACAATGCCAGGTATGGCCTTATTCAACACGTGTATATGATTAAGTACTTATTAGACATGGCCATATCTACATAAATATTGGGTCGTTGAACAAATATTGAACACATATTAATCATACGTTGTAACACACACATACTGAGTATGCTATGTATGTGTTGCATAGGTACTAAGTTTCAATATGTTGCATGCATGTTGCAAGTATGTTGGGATGCACTACACTATTTGATGCTTTCGTGCTTTGCAAGAATGATGCTTTCGTGCTTTGCAAGAATGATGCTTTCGTGCTTTGAAAAGTATGCACGTGATATGTGAGTAGGTCACAATGAAAGCAATAGCAATTCCTACTCGAAAGTAATTTCTACTCGCACTTTAATTCTCAAAACGATGCAACACACGAAATGAAAGAAACATAAGATTATATTTTCAATATCAACACACAAATCAATACAATAAAGAGCGTGACTAAAAGTCTCTCAACTATTCCCTAGATATTCACTACTTTACTATTACAATTTTAACTTGAAAACTATTCTAAAAATACAAACAAGCCTACGCATGGGAGGCGAGAGCGTTGACGTTGGCGATGAGCGCACGATCCTTGCGCCTTACTCCTCATTAATTTTCAGCCATCCTATCTCAAAGGACAAACAACTTATCGTTAGTAAAGCTGGAAAAATATCAATCACGCACACGAAAACAGTTGCAAGACAAGGGATCAAAGAAAAATAGAAGTGGAAGGCGATGGAGGTGTTTGTGTGTGTTGAAAATCGCGTTTTCGCCACTCGAAGTCATGAGCTAATCTGAAAAGTAGCGCAAATGAGCAAAAGGTTAGTAACGAGAGAAAAAAAGGGAAAACAGTAGGAAGAAAGGTAAGGAGAATAAAAGTTTCGAGGGGGTGAGTTGGATTCGAACCAACCAAATCTAGTCCAAAGGACTAGCGGGAGCGATATCCCGTTCACCCCAAGTCAACGTTCGTTCCGCGCAGATCTAACTACATCTGCGCGTAAAAAAACACTCACTAGTATTTTCAGGCACGATAAAATATGCAAGTGTTTTGAAATTCCGTTCGAAAGAATTTCACAAGCAACACTGCAATAGAATTTTACACAGTGCAGAGGCACTGCACTGTGCAGAAGGTCAAAGTTGGATAGTGAAGAGAATGAGCGAATTTTGAACATTTCAACGATCACGAAGTAAGTACTACGTGACACAGTACTCATACTGTGCACTGTTGACTGTATTGTGACACGACGTCTACGTACGGTCTCGGTGACACATCACATGTGCTATCAGCTACTATCGATCCATGGATGTCGTGTCTCTCACCTCGCATCGCGCGACGTTGTCCTTTCGGTTTTGTGTCACGTCACTCGAGTACTGAAATGGGTAATGAGTAATGGCATTTTCTAGGATAGACTGAAGACTCTCGATTTGCGAACGCCGCGATCTGAACGGTCTAAACCTGTCCGCGAACGGTCAGCGATCTGAACCTGTCGAGTGGCGATTCCGGGTCATATGACCCATGTTTTTTTTTGCGTTTTCTTTTGTGCATATTTTTTTCAAAGTTTCCCACTTTTGGACCATTCCTGAATGGCCCATAAAATATTTCAGCAAACCGTTTTCACCATCGTATTCTGCGCGCAAGCCCCTTTCTTTTGAGCTCAACTTGTTTTTTTCATGAAACTGACCGATTTTTGTGCACGCCCGCCTGCCGACCCTGAGGTACGGTATAGACATGGTCATGTTTGGGTCGTTGGGCATTGATCGTAGGGCAATATTTCGCCGCGGCAGATGTCTACCTTGTGTTCGTGTCAATGTGGCCTGAAAACGGCCATGCCAGGGAAGTTCTACTCAGGTACAAGGTAAACATCTGCCGCGGCGAAACATGGGGTAGATATTGGCATTTACTGCCAACATTGCTCAAAAATGGTATTGTTAGCCATGTGTTTGCGGGCATTGTATAGGCATGGCCTGTTAATTGCCTGTTTTTGCCCAATGTTGGCAGTAAAACGGGGTTTAACGTGTGCTAACATGGCCATGTTATACCATTTTGACTGAAGACATTGTGCGGGTATTGTGCGGGTACGGGATGGGCATGGCCATGTTCGTATCATGCTTATCATGGTGCAGGTTACTCGGTGGGCAAAAGGGGTTTGCAAGCACAATATCCGATGACATCGCGCGCAAAGAGATTGGCGGAAGGTGGGATACCGGAGGAGACACAGAGGGCCAATCCTGCGAAAAGAGCCACGTTTGCATATCGCTTGCCAAATTCTCCGGGTGAGGGCGATGGGTTGACGCCGCCGCCGCGTACGGACGATGCCTCCAAGAGGCAACGTGTCCTCGAATGGGATGCCAATCCAGCGAATGGGTTTGTCGATTTGGTTGAGGAACTTTTTTGGGATGGACTTATTCTGGCACAAGAATACGAAAATCATCCGGCACGCGCCACCGTAACGAATAGAGAACCCGAAGTCACGACCGGGTAGGGCCCTACCTGCCTTGATTTGGGCACTACCTTCAGCGAAGTCGGTGCGGACATGGCCCTGCCTTGTACAAACAGTGGGTAGGCATGGCCGTGTTCGGTACCGCACGTCGGCCCAGATCGACCAGACGACTAGACGACCAGACAACTCCTAGGACGACCACGACTCCATCAAGAGCAAGGATGGCATCAGCTCCGACGACATCCGTCGCCATGCCGATGATGACGAGCCCGATGGCGACGAGATCGGTTATTCAACGAATGTGATAAATGTTCTACGCCAGCGCCAGCGCCAGCGCCCAGCGCGCCAGCGCCCAGCGCGCCAGCGCCGAGCGCGCCAGCGCCGAGCGCGCC
>LGRX02035584.1:0-137414 GCA_001247695.2 Cymbomonas tetramitiformis | reverse complement strand
GCCAGCGCCCAGCGCGCCAGCGCCCAGCGCGCCAGCGCCCAGCGCGCCAGCGCCCAGCGCGCCAAGGGACGATGACTCTCCTAATGCACTCGCACGTTTGGTGGGGCAACTTTCAACGATAGTCCGATCTTAAGGTGCGGTTCCCTGATACCCTGTCGCGTCGTTATGAATTTGCATGTCGTGCGAAGGCTTAATGCACATGGCGATGCCCACTTAGTTTAATGACCGGACATTGCCATACTTTACCATAACCCCTTAGGAACATGGTTGAACATGGCCCATTCAACCTATTGCTGATAGTGAACATGGGGATTCAGGAGCTTCCATCCCTTGACAAGGACATTAGAGAGTGGTTCGTCACCATGGAGAGCTCGCGACATGGGACAAGCCCTCACTGGTGGGTCCTCAACACACATCTATTATGTCACGTGGTGGACCAACTTCGAGACCTCGGGCCGGTTCGCGAGTATTGGATGTTCGTATTCGAGTCCTTAAATGGCAAAATCGGGAGGTGGGTGAAGAACAATGCCTACCCGGTACAGAGCATCATGAACGCAATCGGGCGGCAGAAGACCATTCGGTATATACGAGGATTACTCATGGCACTTCGCAACGAAGTTCCACGGCCACTTATCGTCCCCGCTCGTATACGGGACCGCGTTGTTGTGGCCGAAAAAGGAAAGAAGCACACCTTGACCACGAGCGAGCGAGCGTGCATCGATATTTGGATTTACCGACGGCTACAGGACCTGCTTGATGCTTATCATGAGGACTTACGAGCAAGGTAAGGCCTCATCTAATCATATGCTCCACTTAGGCAGTATGTAGATATGGCCATGTTCGTACATAATTTCCCTGTATCCACAAACTAATCACTCAGGTTATTCGCAGGGTCAAGAGAGGCGGTCGTGGCTTGAACAAAGGACTGCAAAGGAGATCGACGTGCCATCCAGCCGCCAACGAAGATCCGACTCCTTGGCTCGGACGAGCATTCACTCCCGACGAAATCGAGTTGTTGCGTGGTTGCCCCCCAAAGTGCCGCAAGTTTAACAAAGTACAAGTGGGTAACATGCGATTCCGCATCGCTGCTGTGGACAAGAAGTTCAAAACTGTCCAGTGTTATTTCCGCTCTTTTTTCATCGAACGCGTGCTTGGAACAAATGAAGAGGAGGAGACTGATAGGTGCGTGCCTTCCTAAAATATGGCCATATCCTAGCCCTGCTAAAGGAATACTCTATGTGGGTAGGGCCATGTCTACGCCTGTTCTTTAGATACCCTTTTAGAACATGGCCATGTTCAGCTGATTCCCTTAGTTTTTGCAAGCTAATTCCTCACGTATATATGCGTGCCAGGCTCGCCCGTCTTGAAGCCGTCTATGCCATCAAGCTTGGTGGGGTCGAGTACATAATTGTCAAGGCGGCTTGGCTGCAGAAGCCGACAAAATCGAAGACCGACATGTATAACCGGATGAACGCCATAGTTGGCCCGGACAGCGTCACTGGCTGTTTCTTTTGCGAAGACCCCGAGAACCCTGACACCGTCTTCGATACCAAAGAGCCATTCATGCTCGCAGATCAGATCGCGTCGCAAGTAGTAATTGTTAAGCATCCTTGCGTGCAAACCGCGGTGGTTCTTGACCCTCGAGCAGATTTCTTCGAGCAGAAAGTCGAGGATGAAAATCCTAGCGAGGACGAGCTTACTTAGTAATTAGGCCTGCCGTGCGACATGGCATTTGTGTAGTGTAAATAGAAATGATAGCGCCAGTTCGCCAACATGGCGTAAACATTGCGCAAACATTGGTCTGGGTAGGGCCATGCCGATGGTTGGGTAGGGCCATGCCTGCCACCATCTGTTCAAGCCGAACTTTGTTCGCAAACATTGCGTAAACATTGCGTAAACATTGGTCCGGGTAGGGCCATGTCTGAGGTCTGGGTAGGGCCATGCCTTGCCACCATCTGTTCAAGCCGAACTTCAAGGTCTAAAAAATCGATCATTCCAAAGCGTATCCGCCTCGTGCCTTCAATAGGTGCATACTAAGGACCCATCAAATCGATGTCTTAACAAAAAATCTTCATGTCCGAAAATCCATTCCAAACATTGGGTAGATAGTGGTTAGGTATGGTGTAGGCATTGCCCCGTATCTACCCAATGCCCATTCTGTACCTAACTTTGAGGTGCTGTAATAGGAAGTGCAAAATGTTTTTTCAATTAAATCTTTGGTGGCTGTCCATAGTAAGAACTAAATTTGCGTAATATCCCCAAAAAACAAGATTCGAAAAACTTTTTTTGCCAATGATTTCGGGTACAGCCCAAGTACAGCCCCAAGTACAGGGCAAGTACAAAGTAGCACAACTTTGAGGCCCCAAAAAGTGAGGTTACCAAAGCCATTCCACCCAAAACTTCGCTCCATATGTCTTATATCGACCCAAACCATCGATATCTACAATAAAAAACAAAGTATCGGAAACTTCATTTCACCCGGTTTTGGCCGGTTTTGCCATTTTACTGCCAACATTGCCTAGGTAGGGCCCTACTAAGCGCCAAACACAAGGTAAGCACAGGGTAAACACAAGGATCTAAATTTGTAGGGGAACATATGCAAAGTCTTGGATCCACAAACCCAAACACAGCTAGATATAGCACACACACACACACACACACACACACATGCAGTGCACCGCATGCACACATGCACACCGCAACACGCAACACGCAACACGCAACACGCCATGCACATGGGGCACGCGGCACAACATCACCGGGCACAACATCGCATAGCACATACGCAGAGCACAGAGGACATAGGGCACAACACGCAGTCTCACACAGGGCACAACACACGCAAACGTAGGGTAGATGGCAGATGGCAGATGGCAGATGGCAGATGGCAGATGGTGCGAGGGCAGAGGGCAGAGGGGCAGAGGGCAGAGGGCAAAGGCAGAGGGCAGAGGGCAGAGGGCAGAGGCAGATGGTGCAGATGGTAGAGGGCAGAGGGCAGAGGGCAGAGGGCAGAGGGCAAAGGGCAGAGGGCAGAGGGCAGAGGGCGTGAGGGCAGATGGCAGAGGGCGCAGGGCAGAGGGCGAGGGCGAGGCTAAGAGGGCGTAGGGCAGAGGTAGGGCAGAGAGGGCACAACACACAGTGCACATCGCACAACACACAGCCATTGCTGGTATGCGAGCACGAGCTGACTATGATGGCGTGTGTGATTCACTGATATGTGATATTTTGATGGTAGTACCTGCGGTGGCGAAGTTCAATTGAGTATACGATGTACTTCGTGTTTCTGCAATCTGATTTGCCATCTCGTCCACAGTTTTAAGTATACTCTGGGACTCGCGGGCACCACTCTCCTGTGGTGCCTGCACGGTGACACACGAGATGGTGTAATGAATGATGGTGATATCGCCAGTCTCAAGCGAGCAATGCACTTCGGAATCCACGCGGTTTCGAGGGGTGATTGTTTGTACTCGGCTGACTTGCACGGTTGTCACCATGAGGTCGAAGTCGAGGTGGAGATACAATGACCTCTGTGTTTGCTTTCGAGACAGATGCTGATGTTAGGGGTCTATGCTCCGCTATAAAAATAATACAACAACACGTAAGGACAGATATCGCATTCATTGCACACCGCACTGGTTTGCCGTTGTAATCAGTAATGAACGGATGGCTGCGGGTGGTGCGAGCGCGTCCTCGGCTTACTTCGATATACCAATGATTATCTTTCCAGGTCTTCTTCATGAAGGCACTTTATGCGCGTTCATGTAATCCACGGCGCACTGCACCTCCACCGCTTTTATTGATGTATGCCACGGCTGCAAATACTGGCGTACCGTTGATACACCCATTCCACACCCATTCAACAATTGACAACACTAACACAGGGGCACCCCACATAAGAGCAGGCCCTGGAACACATCAGGATGGTATCAGCCACCCGTATATATATTGGGAGCCCCTGTGTCCCAGTGTTGTGATGACCCGTGCGTGGCACTCATGGGAGTAAACACACACTATATATATACGACATTGGAGGCAGAGAGTATACATATATATTATTGTATCACCTGCAACTTCCGCCTCTTCAAAAGTCTAGGGTCCAAATACCTTATAATCATTTGCATCTTGCAGATGCAGTCGAAATTTGAGTTCTGGAGAGGTGCGTCCTTTGCCTCGATTCTGAACACATGCAACCATACCTAAGATACTGCGGCAACCCTCGAGTCAGCTGTTTCTTGATATAATACACATGAACATGCGTTTTCACATAGCTAAAAATGATATTGCTAAAGTAGTATTTTCGGTAAGCAGCACTTCCACTCTGGGTTACCTATTAGGTCACACACACACACATATTTGTGTACTCTCCGCCACACCATGTAAGGGATCACAGAATGTAATACGGAGGCACCCACTCAAACAGCAGGCCCTGGAAAACGTCAGGACGGTATCAACCACCGCGAAGGGAAGAAACTATATATGCCGACACGGTGCAGGATAGATTATGTCCCCAAAATTCTCTATGCAAGTGAACAAGGAAATGACACCCACCACACACACACACACACACATATATACATATATACATATATACATATATACCGTTCGTATATTTTTTTTGTATACTCTCTGCCACACTGTGTGTAACAGATCACAATGTGTAACACAGAGGCACCCGCTAAAACAGCAGGCCCTGGAAGGTTTCAGGACGGTATCAACCACCGCGAAGGGAAGAAAACTGTATAATTTTCCGATCAGATGCAGGATTGATTATGTTCCTGCCAATCTCAAGATAAGTGAAAAGTGGGCACACCTCAATCCTTATGCCATGCACTCGAATCTTGTCGTAGAACAAGTAGTAGTTGATAAGCTTACTCCAATATTATATCATATATTAAAGCATGCACACTGACCAGCACTTGGGACACTGGTGGTACGCTTACGGAACGGTTTTGGAAATAATAACGTTCACCACGCCCTTCTAAGTTAAAGTATTCTTCCGTCGACAATCATTGCTGACGAATTTCGGATAAGATTCAGTATTAAAGTAATTAGTTCTGAAGTCATCAGTCATCAAGTCATCTAGTGACCAAGTATGACCCATCCATGGTAAATGACATGTGACCAAGTCATCAGTCATTCAAACATATTAGAAATGTTTGAAGTCATATGAAATCAATGTCACATAGTGACCAAGTATGACCAATCCATGGTGGCTGCCACATTGTAAAATAGAACAATGATATATGTCGAAATATAAAAATCCAAGCCCACCCACCAAACATAATATATTGGGGTGGGGTAGGCATAATGAACTCTTAGAATGTGGTGTACACAATTGCTGGAAGTGACACTCTGACCAGTTCGTACAGTCAGGTGCCATATTCAGTGTGTCACCCTCGGTGTTCTTGCCTGTGACCTAGACTCAGTATATATGTCTTTGTTATACGAGTCTCTTGATCCGTTTGTTCCGTCGGCTCTCGGGTCCCCACTGCTGTTCGAGCTGTTTCCAGTAGGTTATGGGACTCACTTCACGCTTGCGTGATTTGTTTCTAGCGTAGTATTTTATTTATTTTGGTCTATATCTTTCGTTTGAGTGGTCTCACGCCTTGTGAGACACTCTAGATCAGAATTACGCTAGAGCTTGGAGCGCTCTTTGGCAGTGGGTTGTTACGACGAGGTGGTGCTCTACGATTTTTCTCGAGTTGATTCATTATTTGATTTCCCTTGTTTCTTGTGGATCATTCTCATATTTCTCCGAGTGAGGAGCTCTAAGCTCTTCTAGCTTCCATTGATGGCAAGTTGGCTAACTTGGACTCTCTGAACCGCTCGCGCACTGTGGCGCTTGTTTCTTCTATGTCTCGCGCTCTTTCGCATTTTCGGAGCTCTGGATTTTTGGCAGATTCACCGGCAGTTTCTCCACCGATTTTTTGGCAGATTGTTGTTTCAGACAGTGGCACTATGATAGGTGGTGCTCAGGGCGTTGAGCCTGAGACCGCCGTGGATTCCAGGATTCCCGATGTTTCTTTCTGTGAGAAGGGTGTTGGCGACAGCGTGGTTCTTTTGAGTTCGAAATCTGTTTCCTGCCAGGTTACTACCACTAGGCCCTCGCCTAGTACCCCTAGGGCGAGTAGCGCGCACGCACATGCCCCTCCTGTGCGTCGCGAAGTTCATTACATTCATGCGCCCCCTCCTGTGACGCCTCCCTATACGGGCTCTGGGGACCAGCACTTTGAAGAGCAGGAAAGTAGTGAGGACGATGAATCGGAGAACCCCCCTGGATACTACGATGATTCGTATGAAGAGGAAGAGAGGGATTATGGCCACTTGGCCTCACCGTTATTTTCTGGCTCTAGATTGGATGAACAGGACGAGTCTGTGGATACAGGTTTTCACAGCCACTCCTATGGCGGAGTTTTAGATCCCTCACTTGAGGATGATTTTTTACCGCAGTATGATTATTCAGTGGGCACGGTGTCTTTCCATGAGCCTGCCCCAGATGAGATCGAAAACGAGAATTTTCCGGAAGCAGTCTACGCTGAAGGAGAAGAACACGGGGATGTTGATTACACTCCAGAAGAGTGGGCTGCCTGGGACGCAGAGGCCTACGAATCTTTCGAGGATGGTGGTGCACACGAAGAGTTCGTTGAGCATTTCGGTGGGTACGATGACGCAGGATATTATTCCGATGATTATTAATTTTATTTATACTGACCGGCGGGGCGTAGCTATGGATGCCAGCCAATTGCTATAGTTGGATTGGGTTTTATCTTAGCATCTTTATCTTATTGTCACCAGCCACTTGCGGGCAGCGTTTGTTTTTATGGCACGTAATCCATGGGCGGAGATCCCTTTTCAGAGTGCGACAGACAGAAAACGCTATATCGACCGGCGGGGCATTCTTCATATCGGTTGCTTGGATCGAGCATGCAGACCGGCGGAGTCTTTGCACGTTCCCAGCCACTTGCTGGCAGAGAGAATTTTAGATCGGAGAAATATTATTTTTATCTCGTAGCTCGCGGCTTGCTCACATTTTAGCATGCACTTTATGCTTTAGCGTGCACGGCACATCTTGTGATCTTAGCTAGCATCTAGAGTTGACATCTCACTTACATTTATCGTAAACTCTAGTGGCTAGGGTGGTGTAGTCACAAGGCATGCACACCTCGGATGAGGTGGTGTGCTGGAAATGACAGTCTGACTAGTTCGTACAGCCAGGTGTCATATCCAGTGTGTCACCCTCGGTGTCCTTGCCTGTGACCTAGACTCAGTATATATGTCTTTGGTATACGAGTCTCTTGATCCGTTTGTTCCGTCGGCTCTCGGGTCCCCACTGCTGTTCGAGCTGTTTCCAGTAAAAATTAATATATGATGAAAGTATTTATCATCGAGTGCAACTATAAGTGCCCATATAAAACTAAAGTTCCGCCCTCACGGTTCAAACATGCTCTCAATCGTACTAAAGACGATGGTAAGAAGGAAATGAGGATTAGTCAAGTCACAAATCACGAGACTCAGAATCATTGAAAAGGCTTAACCCTTGCCTTAACAATTCTAAATTTGCGTAATGCCCTTTTACGAGCTCGCTTATGCTCACGTTCACATTGTTGCTACTGAGCACATGATTTCAATCCAGCGGTCATAAATTGATTGATTGGGCGATTGGGTGATTGTGAGATTACGAAAAATATCGATGATTTGAGGAAAGTCAAAATGTTTTCTAAGTTAAATTGTACCATGACATTCGTAATAAACCTGTGATTTTAGGAAAGCGAAAATTCATCCGATTTTATTCGAATAAATACCTGAGAATTTCACAATGTCAATTTTTGGCCGAATAGTAAATATATACATGACATGTTTAAAATAACCTTCGATTTCTGGAATCCTGAATAATTCACAAAAAAATGTAACTGAAGCCCAAAAGCCTGTTAAAAACATAATGCCTGATTTTTGTTTATGGTTATTAAATTGTATAACACTCTCAAAATTACCAGAGATATTTAGGGAGGGGAACGATTGCAATACATAACACAACTATTGCAATGCACTCAGAGCTCCTTCACAGTTCACCCGAACTTTGCTCTTCACTGTTCTCCCATTAGAAATACGTCAGCTAAGCTCCCTTCGCCTTCATAATTTCACCCAGCTGCTTCGCGAGGATGTGCACAGCCTGGAAGAACGTTTTCTGCTGCTGTTCCACCCCCAGAAACGGACGGCCAGCTCGCAGGGCTCCAGCTCCGGTGGTACCTGTTACACACTCCAAATAAATTAAACCAAATATGTTTTATGAACAAACTTCAACAAACAAGAAGTATGCAAACTCACCTGAACCCATAAACGGGTCTGCCACGAGCTGGCCCTTCTGCTTGGTGTACCGCGTGGCCAAGAACTCCATGAGTGCCGTACTTTTCTGACCTTTCACCAGAGTGCGACCTTTGAGCCCGCAGTCCTTACCGTCAAAAGCCCTGCAGCCCGTATGGAAGCAGTTTTGCTTGAAGGTGTCGCTCGAGCTTAAAGGCATGAAGGCCCAATCGAACGCGTCCATCTCCTCCATCAACACTTCACGGTATGTCTTCATCGTGTTGGTGTAGGACTCGCTGGTTTCGTCTACCGCCTCAGGATCCACGTTGTCGTCTTCCAGGTTCAGCTTCTTCATCAAAGCAGACTCCAGGAACATGTAGTTGGCCATCCTCTCCTGGTGGGTGATGGCGTGAGGGACGTTGCCTGTATAAGCCGTGGACAGCTCCGTCAACTCGATCTCCTTCAGGCGGGCGTCCTTCGTCCGGTAGGCCTCCTTGTAGTCCAAGACCACAGCAGACGGCTTCTTCGCCAGGCAAGCATAGTAGTGTCCAGAAGAGTTCGGCGTGTTGCTCTTGTACTTCAAGGTCCTCATGCGCGAGTGCACAATGAAACCTGTTATAACAGAAATTAGTTAGCTGAATATTTCTTCTATAGTCAGAGTGAGTAAACACATAGCTACTGATTGCCAAACACACCTGGTAAGTTCGTATAGCCTGAAAACTGGAAGCACTCTCCTTGCTCTGCAATCTGAGTGAGCAACTCTAAGGTTCCGAGAATCACAAATAGAGGCTCCCCGTTTTTCCCCGCGTGGTCTAACACCCTCTCCGCTTCTGAAAGACAACTTGAGTGGGCAACGACATCTCCCATCAAGTTTCTGACGAAACCCTCCCAGTTGATGGATGTGTTGTAGCCAACCTTTTCCGTCTCTCCCCAAGGAATATCCGTAATCAAAGCACCAACTCCAGTCCCAGGGAAGTAGTCAGACAACAGGGTGCTCATGCCTTCCACACAGTCACAGTTTGCAACAGTGACCGCAGGAATGCCAGTTCCAGACATCACGTCACTTTGCAGAACTATAGCAGGCTTTGGCTCCTTACTGGTGCCGATGTTCTGAATCACCATAGAAAAATACACTCTTTGCAGAATGTCGGTACCAGGTTCTTCAACTTCAACATATAGGTTGGTACGATGGAACCCAAGCTCCAGGCTGTCCAAAGGATTCTCCGTCAAAAACTTCATCAGCTCCACACACTCATCACCCTTCTTAAAGTTGTGTTTCCCACCCCAACGGTCGACGGGGTTATTCACATGCCAGGGACTGTAGGACTCGTCTGTTGGGTCTACGGAGGTAGGGTCCCATCTCTTCCCAAGGTAGAAACCGGGTTGCTCAGGAGCCTCGACAGAGTCCTGTACATGCAACAAAAATATGAAAATAAGATGTTTGACACCGGTTAGAGGAATAGTATTATTCACAACAGTGACGGAGAAAAAACAATCGTCATCGAGGACGAGGAGATATTTTCGTCATCGATGACGATAAAATATATTTTCGTCATCGATGACGAAAATATTTTTCTTCGTCATCGATGACGAAAATATATTTTATCGTCATCGATGACGAAAATATTTCTTCCTCACCGATGACGTTTGTTTTTTTCAGTCAAAGGCTACTTAAAAACAATCTTCATGCACTTGACTTCTGGTTTTGGCAGGAAAGCAGACAATTCAGTTAACTATTGACAGTTGGAAACCAGAACAAACCTCATCACCGCACATGTCAACGTCCACCTCAACTGCCTCGTCAGACTTCAGTTCCTGTTATGAATACAGGTTTTACCAGGTAAGGCCTTAACAAACTTGTACCAGCTGCTCAAGAAACGTACTTTCACAGCTGGTACCTGCGTCTTTTTATCTTCGTTCGCTGCTGTAAGCTGTAACAACTGCCAAGTCTGTTCCAAGACTGTGCGGTTCAAGTGCATCTTCATGTAAATTGCACGCACGTCAGGTTCCACAGCAGTCGTGTCCTCGTTCTCAATGTCGTTAAGCAGCGCGTAGGCCTCTAGCTTACGCTTAGCCAGTTTGAAGTTTTCTTCGGCTTCTTTAACACTCTCATCCAAAACCTCCCGTGCAGTTATCTCTGTATAAAACGCGATCTTATTAGTTCTGGCTGCACAAAAAAAAACAAAAGCAACAGTGTGTACACTTACCTTCTTCTGACTCCTTCGCCTCTTTAATCACAGACATCGGCTCTTTCCCTTTCTTTGCTGCTGGGGTTGCTGCTGGGCTAGGGGAGGTCGCTTTCACGCTGCCAACCTCCGACCTCCTACGAACCTTCCTCAAAGGCTCGTTGTCAGAATCGTGTGAAGCCTCCTTTTTGTCCTTCAAGGTCTCTTCTTGTCCCTCCTGGTCAACGTCGCTCTCATTGTTTGCCTCACTTAGCTCATCGTTTTCCTCACTCTTGTGGCCAACCTCTTTCTCTTGGTCCACGGCTGCCTCGTCTCCATCACCGTCATCACCGTCTTCGGAAGAAAGGGTTACAGCTTTTGAGAAACTTCCAGGTTTAGAGGGAGTGGCTGTTTTACTTGGTGTGGGTGCGAACTTTGCGAACTTGTTAGCCTTCCAACAAACCACCTTCTTGAATTTGCCAAGCATCGCGCTCGTCTTTTCTACCTTCTCCTGGTCGCTCATGCGGCCAGCCACGTGAGAGGAGGGAGGAGTCTTCCCGAACATGAAAAACTCGTTGTCAAACCTGTGAAAAAAACAAAATATTTAATCTTTAGTAAAGTAAGAGCAGATTCATTACGTTGTGACTTAAAAGAAAACAGTCTAGCCCTCACAACATCCATGTTTGGCTGATCAAAACAAATAACTTACTTTCCACTGGATAAGTCTTTGAAAAAGTTCGTGGCGGGTTCCTCTTTGTATATAGGCAGTTCCTTCTTCAAGCGGCCATCGATTTCGCACTTGATGTCCTCCCGCATCTTGATGATTGTGCAATGATCGGTAAACTTACGAGCGGAGTTGATGAAAGGCTTCCAGCTCCTGTTACCCTTTTGAGGCTGACGGTCCCAAGAGTCCGTCTCACCCTCCCTGCCCTCTATGAAGAATTCCACGTTCTCACAAGTGTCTTCAAAGACCTTGATCTGTAGAAGTTGAAGAGACATTGTCAGAAAACATTCGTTAGCGGGAAAACAAACTGTGCTTGCGTCCACCTACCTTTTGTGCATCGGACAGTACATAAAGTTCTTTGTTGCTGTAAAGAGAAGCAAACCCAAATGGGGAGAGACTCCCAACGTCAAGACAGTTCTTCTGAAGGGCCGCTTCCAGTCGAGATGCTTTCTTCAAAAGACCCCAAACATACAAGAGCTTTTTGAAAAAGTTGGCGTTGTACTCCGGCGAAAGTGTTCCAAGCTCCGCGGCAAGGGCAGGTCCAGAGGGTGCTTTCGATTTTGGCCACTGCTCAAGGTGGCGTCGAAAGAAAGAGTACTTGTCGAAGAAGGTGAAACTCTTGCTGCCAGCAGAGTTTATCAACAGCCTTGAAGCAGCTAGAAAGTTTATTTCCAGCTTAGTTATTTCACTGTTGAAAATCTGCACAAAAAAAAAGGGAGTCAAACGCCAGGATTATTTGTCATTGATTTTCTAAATATTTCTGCACAGTCTGTTTTTTTATCGTCATCGATGACGATAAAATCTGGGATTACGAAAAAGTCTGCCAGATTGTTAAACAACACGAAAAATAGTCATCGATGACGAAATATTTCTGCACAACCTGACTGTTTATCGTCATCGATGACGATAAAAGTCTGGGATCACGAAAAAGTCTTCCAGAATGTTAAACACTAGGAAAAATAGTCATCGATGACGAAATATTTCTGCACAACCTGACTGTTTATCGTCATCGATGACGATAAAAGTCTGGGATCACGAAAAAGTCTTCCAGAATGTTAAACACTACGAAAAATAGTCATCGATGACGAAATATTTTTGCACTGTTATATTTTTTCCGTCATTGTTGACGAGCAAACAAACAGTTTCTCTGGGAATGCCGTTGCCATTATTTCTTTTTGAGCTTTGCTAGCAAAAGGGGAGCGCAGATTTACCTGCACTCTGCATTCCGTAAAGCGCTTGTCGCCTTTCTTCACCAACACGCCGCCAACACTCGCCCCTTCAGTGAAGGCTTTTTCGAACGCAACAGCTCGACCGTGTCCGTCGATTGCCAAGTACGACTTTCTGCAGCAAAGCCAGAGTCAGAACCCTCCGGCCAAGGTGGTTTTAAAAACATTTGAAACGGAGTTCGAGCGCACCCTTTTCCAGGATTCTTGTACCACATCGTGTCGCAGCTCGGGTCGAAGCCCACAGCGGCGATGCGCTCCATTGCCTCCTTTCCTTTGTGACCAAAGCCGCGAGGGTTGTCGGTGAACGCGCACTCTGACAGAGAGAGAGTCTTTGTTTCCACCCATCTCTCCTCATAGATGCTGTCCAAGGTCAGTGGAGTAACACTTATTTCTTCAGGGTGTGCTACGGGATATGCACCAGTACTTACTCGTCTACAGCCTGCTGAAGATGCCATAGTGGTTTGAAGTGTGTAAAAACTGCTAGGTAGAAAAGGAAAGACTAACCAAGGTACACTGAGTACAGAGTATTTTTAGTTTAGTCAAAAACTGTTAAGAACAAACCAACTAACTAACTAACTAACTCCGCCGCCTCGCGAGGCTGTACGCGCGTTCGTGCGAAAGCGGCCTCGCGCGTTATCGATTTGTCGCGCGCACGCGACACACAAATTTGTCGTGTGTGACAGTGACTCTGTCACCAACGGTGACACTTTGCCAAAATTTTCATGTCGTTTCGTGTGTGACAGAACTGTGTCACCAGCGGTGACACACTGTCAGGCGCTGCAAAAATTTCTCGTCAGTTCTCGTGTGTCACAGTGACTCTGTCACAAGCGGTGGTACTTAGCCAAAATATTCTGGTCAGTTCGTGTGTGACAGAGACTCTGTCACCAGCAGTGAAGCAGTGTCAGGCTCAGAAAAACTTTACCGTTCTTCACGCGTGTGACCGTGCTTGGTTAAAGTAATCATCTTAACAAGTTTCAATCAATTTGCGATGTCTTCTTCACAAGAACTGGAAGGCGAGGACAGAGAAGTATTTGAATTAATGTACCCATGGTTAGCTAACCACCACGTAGGCGGGAACGACACAACAGAGAGCGCAAACAGCGAAACACGTCGCCATTCCAACGTCGCCATTCCGGTTTCTGACCTGTTAGACAAGTTACTTCCGGGTTTTCGTGAAGAAAAAAAGAAACTTGACACATGCTGCTTGTGCCTGGAAGACCTTGAGGGAGGAGCCAAGATCACAGAAGGCCTAGGCTGCCCGTGCAAAGCAACGTTTTACCACACAACATGTTTTGAATCTTACTTGAACAGTTGTGACAAAGTAGCAAGGTGTCCTTGCTGTAGAGCGCTTTGGAGCGAAGACTTAGTGATTATTGACTAGAAAACGAACAAATAGTAGTTTAAATAAAGTAAACAATTTTGGTGGAAGGTTGACTTTATAGAATACCTCTTGTCTGTAGCTTGTTGAACACATCTCAAATATTTTTGTCATCGATGACGATATTTTCTCGAATCTTCGTAAGAACTTGTGTAGTTTGTTGTTAAATGATGTTTTGCCATGAAACTTCTTTCAAGCATAAAACTAAAACATTCTTTCGCGCGCGCGCGCGCCTCCTTGGAAGCAAACCCTGTCACTTGAAACGGTATATAAGTTCGGTTACACTAAGTCCCAAAAATAATTTACAAATAGAGCTATTTCAGCCGCCAGAAACTTATGTTTTCAAAATGAGTGAGGAGGGGGGGGTTCCAAAAAAAAGTATCGAGTTCTTTTTTAACCACCCTGATGGCCGTTGCTTGTGGCGACCCGTACGGGTTCTTTATGTTCGAGCTGAGCCTTTTGTTTTGCACGAAGATGTTGCGCCGCTTTTGGTTTCGAACCGGAAGCCGGTCTGGCCATTTCAAAAATATATGAGAATGACTTTACTTGCGACCAGGAGCTATACTTAGTAAACACCGACTACTCTTACATCGCACTGGGGTGCTTGCCCGATGAGGAAGAGCAACCCGCCGAAGACACAACTCCTCTCCTTACCCCACCCACTAAGAACCCCCAAGATGTTATTGATCTGTGTGAGTCCCCTACTAAGGGCTCTTTTCATACTCCTCTTTCTCTCTCACCTGCTTCCGTAATCGAAACTCCAGTTGCAAACCTTTCGAAGACCGCCTTCAAGTATGCTGATGCTTTCCCAGAAGGCACAGTTTTCTCAGCTACAGTTCCCGCCGATGTGGACGGCGACGTTACCTATGGCTGCCACTTTGAAGAAAACTTTGAGAAGGATGAGCGCGGAGTTTCCCTGTCTTCGTTACCATATTTTCAAGTTAATCGCTCTTGGAGACATGCCACCAGATGGACCTTTAAAACGGTCACAGACAAGTGGACCGCCCTGAAGGCAACTTCGGTGGTTCGGAAGATGAAGTGCCTTGGCGAAGGAGTTTGTGAGAACGTGGAGTGTGGCTTTAATAAGATACATTCCAAGAAGTTTGTGGAAAAGGTAATTCTTCGTCAAAACTTGCTCTTAGACAGCACTAAAATATATTGTCATCGATGACGATTTTCTTTTCACTAACTCCAGGATTATTTTCTTTTCTCATGGATGCCTATATACTCAGGTGTCAAGGAAGAATCCTGGCCTGGCACCTACTTGCTCCAAGTGTACGGAAGTAACTACTTTGAAGCCCGGTGCTGCCAGTGCACTAATTATCCGAGGAGACTTACCTGACAAAGGCCATCTACTCCTCTTCAAGCACATTGGGAAACACACGTGTTCTCCTCTAAGTAAAAAGGGCAAAACTGTCCCGTCTGAGTCCGTGGCCAACGCCATAAAAGAGGCACTGCCCGGTTTTGGGGACGCCTCCGCGGAAAAGATACGGGTCGGAGCAGTTTCCAATGTGTTCAACAAAATGCTTACGGGGCAAGACAACACCACCTTAGCGGACGTACTAACCCTTGCAGCAAAAGTTCAAGACCCCAGGGTACTGGAATATGTTGTAAGGGAGAGCAAAAGTTCCACCTACCAACCGGCGAAAGACATCAACGTCGAGATTCGGGCGCTGAAGACTCGACTAGACGAACTTGGGCTTCGAGCTCTTCTGTTTGACCGGTGAGGATAAGTTTGCCTGGCATAACGGAGCATATTTTCTTGACTGAATGACAACTTGGTTTGACTTTGCTAACAATATTGTGTTTTTGCAGGCCTCCACTACAGTATTTTATTTGCCCGCTAGACATCCCGTGGTCTCCTGCGAAAGTGATGTTGCTCATGGACCGACATCTCGGAGAGCCTCCCTTTAAGGGTCAGATGGCGTTTTCCGACGGCAGCCATAAAACACAACGAGACAAAGTCGTGGAGAAAGTGTGCGCAGTCATTCCTCTAATTGGACTTGTAAAGTTAGCTGTAAATACACTGCCTTACGGAGAAAGAGGAAACGATGAAGCTGAAATGTGGAGGGCTGTGGACTACGCCTGTCGGACCTATGCCTGGGAGCACGAAGAGTTCAAGCACTACCTAGACGAGAAGAACTGGCCAGAGTCAAACGGCCAAGTTATATTTCGCCCTGGTGGGTTTGTGCGTGACGCCGCAGGTGATGACCCACAAGTTTAACAGTTTTAACATTAGCTTGCCCAAAATATTTCGTTTATTTAGGGAGGCTGAAAATATTTGTCATCGATGACGATAATTGAAATATCGTCATCGATGACGCTGTTTGCATTTTCGTCATCGATGACTTTTTTTGTTTTTCCGTCATCGATGACGATCGTTGTATTTTTGTACCTGAAAACTCACTGCCGTCTCTTCCTGTGTGAGAACTGTTAGGGGGACCTTGGATCGGACTTCGGATGAACTACAACATTACAGTGCATCCGATTGAATCCCGAAAGAACTTTCGAGTCCGTGACCATCTTACTGGCAAGTGTTTGGAGGTTGACTGCGACATGCACGTTGCTAAAGACTTGGGAGCTCACTGCAAGAAACTTAGCAATAAGTTTGACTCCAAGAGTTTCAACATGCTCTGGTCAGATTGGTGGAAAGCTCTTTCGCCAGGGGCGGTGATAACTTCTCGGGACCGATTGGAAAGCTTCATCGAAAGCCAAGACAGCAAGGACGTCTTGGCTAGTCTAAAGGGCCTGTACAACTTCTACTCGAGGGAGGCGGAACGAGTCCTTCACTTTTTCCGTGACCCACAAGCAAATCTTGCCGAGTCCCTCAACAACAAGGACAACATGGCACTGGGCCGTCACCTCACGGTGTCCGAGTCTGTGCGCTTAGAGATCGTGAGTTTCGTTTCTCAATGTACGAAACTCATATACCTAGGTGAGGGCGGGTACGAAAAACGTGCAGTGCGTGTCGATGACGTCTTCCAAGACCACCGTGAACAACAATCTGCTGCTAAGAGGGCTCGTTCCTACGCTGGGGACATTATGGAGACCGTCCGTGAGGCGTACGTCAATACTCCTCCTGCAGCCATGGAGAGCAGGAACCATCGCGCGGACAAGAAGCGCACGTTTCCTAGCAGGACCCACGAAGTTCTTGAACAGGTAAAGATACCTATTTCTCATCGATGACTTAAAGTTATTCAGACAATGTTCGTTGAACCCCGTCCTAATTTGCAGCACACTCTTGTTTGCAGGCCAGCCAGCCCGTCATCCTCCAGGCCAGGAAGGTCACTGTCCGGGGAAAGGTGATCTTTGAGTTCAAGATCGACCCTGACCCAGCAGATGACTCACTTGACTTTTTCTGGAAAGCCGCGTCTAAGTTGAACGGAGACGAGCACAGCGCCATGCTATTACTTTTCCTTGGAAAAGTTTCCGAGCATTCACCAGACCGTGATGGGTACCGTCACTCCGTGCTGACACTGAGGCCTTGCCTTTACGCCAACAAGACGACCAAAGGTCACGTGACGGTTCTTCTGGACCTGTTCCTTAACCCGGACAAGATGAACGTGCTTTGGGTAAAGCAACCCACTCCTCTTCTTGGTTCCACTGGTGCTGTCCTTGGTGTTCTTAGCCGTGCATTCAAAGTGGGTGCCTTCCGTACGGCACAAAGCAACGTCGTCTTCGGGCACACTGACATGGTTTCCCAGAACAAGATTGTCACTTGTGATTGTAGCTACTTTCAGAAGCAGCTGGAACACCGTATTCGAGACAAAAGTATACACTGGTGCAAGCACGTTTGTTTCTTACTTATGAAGGCAGGATTTCTCCCTGGACACGCCTTCTACTACCAGGCTGGTTTCACTACCAACGAGATGGACCTCATCTTGTCCGCCTTGGAGTTTGTCACAATTGACACAAGACACAACAACCTGGAGCTTGATGAGTGGGTTTTACAAAAAGGTAGCACCGTGAACGCCACATGTGCCGCCAGTTATTCCAAATCCGGTTGTACTACGCAGAAGGAGAGCGGAGGCCGGCAGCCGATCTTGCCCCCAAAAGTTCCTCGAGTTGTAGTGCAGGGGAAGAAGAGACTTGGAGTTGGCGAGGACGAAACTTGGGTGACGCAGAAGATACAGTTCTGCCCGGTGAAGAAATGTGTTTTCTGCATATTACCAAAATGGTTCAAGGTCTCAAGGCCACCAGCCGATGGGACGATTGTAGCACTAGACGGTGTCGAAGTAACGCGCGAGGTTCGATTGAAGAGTGGAGGCCTAAATTTCGTTTAAAGAGCTAGTTTCGGGTGAACAGTGAAGCAGCTCTGAGTGTATTCCAATAGTTGTGTAATGTATTGCATTCATTCACCTCCCTAAATAGTAGCTAGTAGTCCTATTTCAAATTTCGACAATTTTAAAAGTGTCGAATATTTTCTTAGTGTTCACCCAAAAAATGTCAGTGTACATATCAACTTAGAATTTTTTGACATTCCGAAAATCATCTATATTTTTCGTATTCAGCTGCCTTTTTAGGTGGCGGAATGAATTTACAGAGATCCCTGGTAATTTTAAGAATGTTATACAATTTTATAACCTTGAACAAAAAATTAGGCATTATCTTTTTTACAGGCTTTTGGGCTTCATTTACATTTTTTGTGAATTATTCAGGATTCCAGAAATTGGGAGTTATTTTTAAAATGTCATATATATATTTACTGTTCGCCCAAAAATTGACATTGTGAAATTCTCAGGTATTTACTCGGGAAAAGTCGCATGAATTTTCGCTTTCCCGAAATCGCACGTTTTTTTACGAATGTCAGGGTACATTTGAACCAAAAAAATGTTTTCACATTCGCAAAATCATCCATATTTTTCGTAATCTCACAATCACCCAATCACCCAATCAATCAACTTCTGGGGGCTGATTTCAATCTATTGGCAGTATTTTGTTCCGAAGACAACCATCTCATATTGCAAACAGTGCAATGTAAAATGGTGTCAATACGATCAATGCACCATGCTGAATTGTCCTCAGTATATCCCGGTTTAAATCCAAGAAGTACTATAAGTGCATATGTGTAAGAAAAGAATGCGAATGGATCATACGCATGTTCATCAAATACATCGGGAGCATATAACCCAAGAAATGCAGGGTCAATCGAAATGTCTGCAGCATAATCATCTAAATGATGAACTCTCTGAATCATATTCACAAAATTACTTCGATATGGATGTTCAGTATTGATGGCTAAGTGATTAGCACTACCCCGTCCAACTCCTTTAAAAGGTAAAGCAGGACGGTTAATCCATGGTGTGACATGTGACAATACGAATTGAAGTTCCGGTCGTTGTTTTAGCCAAGCTAAAAGTTGTGAGATTAAAGAAACATCAGTATTCATGATTCTCAAATGGTCTTCCCAAGTCCATCGGTGGTGGCTGTTGTCCCACAACAGAAAGTAAAAAACCGTTCGAAACCAATAATGAGAAATAGCATTCTACAAGAAATGCATGAGTGGGAAATGTTACACACTCAACTTGTGTCATGATTGGGCAGGAACCCCATTGTCGATCAAAGCGTGCAATATGTAGTAGTTCGCTTATGCTCCCGATGTATTTGATGAACATGCGTATGACCCATTCGCATTCTTTTTTTACACATATGCACTTATAGTACTTCTTGGATTTAAACCGGGATATACTGAGGACAATTCAGCATGGTGCATTGATCGTATTGACACCACTTTGCATTACACTTTTTGCAATATGAGATGACTGTCTTCGGAACAAAATACTGCTAATAGATTGAAATCATGTGCTCAGTAGCAGCAATGTGAACGTGAGCATAAGCGAGCTCGTAAAAGGGCATTACGCAAATTTAGAATTGTTAAGGCAAGGGTTAAGTCTTTTCAATGAGTATGAGTCTCGTGATTTGTGACTTGACTAATCCTCATTTCCTTCTTACCATCGTCTTTAGTACGATTGAGAGCATGTTTGACCCGTGAGGGCGGAACTTTAGTTTTATATGGGCACTTATAGTTTCACTCGATGATAAATACTTTCATCATATATTGATTTTGTACACCACATTCTAAGAGTTCATTATGCCTACCCCACCCCAATATATTATGTTTGGTGGGTGGGTTTGGATTTTTATATTTCGACATATATCATTGTTCTATTTTACAATGTGGCAGTCACCATGGATTGGTCATACTTGGTCACTATGTGACATTGATTTCATATGACTTCAAACATTTCTAATATGTTTTGATGACTGATGACTTGGTCACATGGCATTTACCATGGATGGGTCATACTTGGTCACTAGATGACTTGATGCCTGATGACTTCAGAACTAATTACGTTGAGACTGAATCTTATCTGAAATTCGTCAGCAATGATTGTCGACTGATGAATGATACTTTAACTTAGAAGGGCGTGGTGAACGTTATTATTTCCAAAACCGTTCCGTAAGCGTACCACCCGTGTCCCAAGTGCTGGTCAGTGTGCATGCTTTAATATATGATATAATATTGGCGCAAGCTTATCAACTACTACTTGTTCTACGACAAGATTCGAGTGCATGTCATAAGGATTGAGGTGTGCCCACTTTTCACTTATCTTGAGATTGTCAGGGACATAATCAATTCTGCATCTGATCGGAATATTATATAGGTTTCTTCCCTTCGCGGTGATTGATACCGTCCTGACGTCTTCCAGGGCCTGCTGTTTTTGCGGGTGCCTCTGTGTTACACATTGTGATCTCTTACACACGGTGTGGCAGAGAGTATACAATATATATATATATATATGTTGTAGCGAGAACGTACCAAACCTAATTTATGTACATAACATCCTCCATACTGTACAATGCGTATAAACGTAACCTTTTAGACATATCCATTTATATTCGGACGTTCACTCGTCATCGTCACCTTAACAGTACCGCTAAATTATCTAAACTAAAAATCTAAAGCTGTCAAAAGCGCCCAGCAAATTGAAATTCGAATTCTGACCATTCGTGTATGCCGTTCAGTCGAGTGTCGATGTCGTCCGATGTCGCGGACACTGTTCTTTTCCGTTTTCGACGGCTTTTCCAATACGGGTCGGTTCAGTATCGTCGGATCAAGCCGAGTTCAATACGGGTCGGACCAGTATCGTCGGATCGAAATGCATGAACATGGACTTTACCACCATTGATTCATGATTGCGACAGTGATATGAGTCTTTCATAGTGAAGATGAAAAGGTGAAAATACGAAAATACCTATCTCGGACACTGCCACGACGCGGCGATCATCTGCTTCAGACTTTACCACCATCGATTCATGATTGTGACAGTGCGATAGTGAAGATGTAAAGGTGAAAAGACGAAAATACAGTCTCACAAACCGAAACGAAGTCGAAAGGTTGCTTTACTGTGTGTTCCGTTGGAAAACTTCATTAGGTTCGATATGTTTCAAATACTTTGCGAACTGCTGTCTGTTTTTTATTTCATAAACACGCAGATACGGACAGCTGAAACACTCGACAGCTCGTGTTTTAATTGATAGGCGCCGACGCACACTTGACCCGCCGTGCTGTGTAGGACGTGCATCTTCGCTGCGACAAAGCGAATTTCCGCGCTCTGCTTGGCAGCTGTACCTTTCCTTGACCGAGCGTTGCTTCCGTTTGATGAATCTGTGACTTGCCACGTATGTTCCGCTCGCACTGACAGGTTATCTTCGCTCCTACAGTCAAGGTGGCTTTCCGCGCACGGCTTAGGACCGATGCTCCTGTTCGCTGACTTTGTGCATAGGCGGTTGTGTGTCAAACGATCCACATTTCAACGTGCTTATGACTTGCTTATTTGCCTAGCATAGCTTCATCCAGTATTTTTTGGCCGTTGTGACGACGTCCGTTCTAATGAGGCAGGGTGTGCGTTAGCCGTTGGTACGCTTCGGCTTTGAACCCGACCCTACCATGAAAATGTACGTTGATGATATTACCTCTTGTTTGGTATTCTAGTTTATCTCAAGGCGGTGTCCTAACACAAGTGTATTTTTTCACGCTGAGGTTTTCTTGTTCACGACAGGTCAATCGGAGAGGTCCAGTACGCAATCTAAGGAGGTCAAGGAAGTCATTGGTGTATGTCATGGCCGCGGTATGTTTCATCGGCATTTCTTCGAAGTAACGCAAGGGTGGGCCGACGGTGTGATGGCGAAGTGCAGGATGGGTTGCACAAGATCTAGTACTATCGGTTTGTAGGGTCTGGAGCTAACGGTGTTATGGCGCAGGATTGGCCGAGCCGTGCAGTACAACGGCTAATGGTGTGTGGGGTTGGATGTTGACGATGTGACGGCGTAGGGTGCGTGGGGTGAGCTGTGCACAACCTGAGGCCGGCTGATGGTCGTGTGTTCGATCTCGAGCTCACGGTGGGAAGGTGCACTATGGGCTGTGACCTACGCAGGTGCCGGAGCCGGCTGACGCGAGGGTGGGCTGGCGGTGTGACGGCGTAGCGCAGGATCGATAAGCTGTGCAAGACCTAGTACTAATGGTTCGCTTATGACGATGTGATGGCATGGGGTGGGCTGAGGTGGGTGTGCAGGGGCTAGTCCGGGTGGTGTGCACGTCCTGGAGCGGACGGTGTGACAGGTGGACCGAGTTATGCAAACCAATGGCTAACGGTGTGTGGACTGTACTGCACAGGGTGTGACGGCGCAGGTTTGGCTGAGTTGAGCAGACGCCCAGGCTTTCAAATGGTGTGCTTGATTCCAAGCTGACGGTGGAATGCCGCACTTTGGGCTGTGAGATGTGCAGGTGCCGGAGCCGGCTGATGTGGGCCCGGCTGACAGTGCGACGATGGTGCAGGGTGGGCTGATCTGTGCAACAGCTAGGGCTGACAGTTTAAAGATTGTGGAGCATTGCTGACGGTGAGACGACGCGGCGGGATGGGCTGATATGTGCAGGATCCGAGGCCAGCTGGCGGTATGAAGGATGTGACGATTTTGACGATGTGACGACATGGTGTGGGCTCAGGTGTGCAGGAGCCCATGCCCCAACCGTTCACTGCATCATGCCGTGGGGGGTCACAGTACACCTGCAGCATCTGTGACCTTGGGCCACAGCGTACCCCCGTCGTACCACATCTTGCCCTGGGGCGCGCGATGCAATATCTCTGCCAATTGTTGCATCGTACGCCGAGGGCCCACGGGTGGAGAGAGCATTGCCCCTGCCATTCACTGCATTCTGCCTAAGGGGGCAGAGTGTACCCTCCCAATCATTTACATCATTCTTTGTGTACAGGGGCTACCAACTGCGCACTGCCCCTGCCATTCACTGCATCGTGCTGAGCAGTCGGGGCGCCATGTGCTGCATCGTGCCAGCAACGCGTGCACTGCCCTGCCATTTACTGCATTGCGCCCTCGGCGGCACAATGTACTGGCCCTGCCATTCACTGCATCGTAGCTCGGGGGGCGCAGTGCCCCCACCATTTACTGCATCGTAGGTGAGCAATGCAGGTGCATTGCCCCTGCCTCGTCATAGTATCAATCGCAAGAGATAACAATGCACTGCCCTTGCCACCCATTCAGTGTGTTTAGCCCAGGGACCAAAGAGCATTGGCCCTGCCATTTAGTGCAGGGTGCCCTCAGGGTGCACACTTCCCCTGCGCTTCACGGCTACTAACTATTTGTTGCTGTGCTTTTCATCAGGCAATGAAGAGGGTCCGAGAGACGCTGTAAAAATGTCATGTAACTGCTCGAAATTTTGATCTAGTTGCAAACATTTGTCTTCACTGCCTTGTCTCCCTAGCTTGCCTAGAATTGCCATAACAACTAGCCTAGCAGCATAACATATACTTGTCCAATAAACCCCTTGCTGCCGACCTAACTTTCAAGTATAAGTAACTTGTACATTTATACCGATTTATATAGTTAGGGTGCTACTGGTACATTCTCGCTAATTGGTACATCCTCGCTACAACATATATATATATACGAAGTATATACTTCGTATACGTTGTATATATATATATGTTACGGTATGAGCAAGCCACTGGTATACCAACCAAATTTGGTACAGGCCGGCATATACCAGTGGAATTTTGGTACAGCAGATATATGCAATGTATATGTTACACGCCAATCCCGCGGCTCGATTAATCGCGCCCCGTTCACGCCAATCCCGCGCCCGGCGGGATTGGCGTGACACGCCAATCCGCCCCGGGGCGGGCGGGCTTGGCGTGGGGGACTTGCAGTGAAATCGCGCACCCACCCACGCCAAGCCCCGCCCCCGGTACTCATGCAATACTAATACATTTTAACAGTACCTATAGGTGGTCACTCGACTGTCTGATCGATACCTGAGCCGTTCGTAAGTTATTAAGTATGGAAATATAGGTTTTTGCTTGCCCGCCCCAACTTTGTTGCGCTACTGCAGGCACACCCCCTTGTGAATTTAATCACATTACATGAAGTACATTTTTTTTCAACGTTCGTAACCAGTATATATGTATTCACAAGGAGAATGCCTTTTTTTTAAGCTATTAAACGACCCCATCCGCAACCGCATCAGCTTCGTTTGCAGTCGCGACTGCAAGCTAAGTTGATGCCGTTTAAGATGTGGTTGACCCCCATGGGATGAAAGCTTGGCAGTCGAGGGGTTTTCGTGCGTTTCAGCGCACGAAACTTGACACTGATATTATTGATAGTAATATCAGTTCACCCTCTTAAGCGCAAGCACTTTCATTAAGTATACTCGAAACGAGCGCATCTTAGGGGCGGGATTGGCGTGGTCTGTATCGACGCCAATCCCGCCGGGCGGGATTGGCGTGAACGGGGCGCGATTTATCGCGCCGCGGGATTGGCGTGTAACATATATACGTACATATACGTACATATGTATGTGTTTTTGGTGCGGTGGTATAGTATATATACGCACACATGTACGTATATGTTATCGTGTACAAGGTGCGCGGCGCACATATGTGCACCGATTTCAGTATATATGCGCTTACAGTGGTACATCGCACACTGTAAAATTATGAATGTATATGTATACTGCTCACGCAGGATGTATGTGTCCCGATATTTTCCGGGACCCGCTGTATGGGGGGTGCACAATGTCATATTTCAAATGTGCGGATCATATCCTTGGCTCCGGCGCATGCTTGATCATCAATAGATAGCAGCAACGTATGTATAATGTCATATGATGTTGTGCTAGGATTAGCTAGTTCGGGCAGCCCTGACCGGGAGTCCCGGTGCAGCCCCCCCTAGAGCTACTCTGCTAGGGTCCATTTCCGAGTATGGTGACCCGTGACTGATTTGGCAGCTTGCCACGTGGGCAGTGCCACTAGTTTGACCCGTCACCCTATATTAGGGTTTACGGTTCTTGGATCTTGGTTTTTTTCACATATCAGATATATTGATAGCGGTTCGTTTGGACTTCCTCTGTGTTCTATATATTCTGAGGAGTATCCGTAGGAATACTCCAGTAGGTTGTGGACCTCAATCCACGCTTTTGTGCTTCCGAGTTTGGGGGCATGATTGGCTAAGCGAGCCGCTGTTGGGGGCGTGAGCGCCCTTGGCGTTGAGTAGGAGCTGCAGCCTGGTCTGGTGGTGCATCTGGGACCGTTGTGGATGCACGCGCGCTTTTGGGGGACGTCTGGTTTGACATTTTCGCTGTTGCATGAGATTTCCGTGGACTTGGCCGCCCACGCCTTCGCCAGACCTATATCGCGCGCTTGGTCCAGCGATTCTTGTCTTGACACCTCGTTTGCGTTCTACATCGTCCACTTCCCCTACACCACCACCCTTGCCGCTCATTCTTTTTCACCGCCGTAGCTCATACATGCCTCGGACGTTGGCATTTTAGGCATGACATCTCGTCCTATGACTAGACGCGCGACTGGCGCTGGAGCGCGCCGTAGATTACTAGCATCCGCTGTTCAGCCAGCGGTTGATTTGCCAGATGAGGTTCGAGACACACCGACTCTGTCCACTCCGCCTTTACAGCCGCCTGGGCCGGCAGCAGCGGGTGACACGCCGGAGGTTGTTGCTGCGCGGGATTCTTTCGTGGAGCAGGCGCGACTCGTGAAGGAACTCTTCGCGGGCGGTGGGCATCGTTCTATCGCCAAGAGCGTCCGGTAGGAGGTTCTTGGCGATAAGGACACAAGATTTAAGGGCGACGACGACGACGCCTTCTTGCTGGGGGACCTGCTGGAGGCGCTGGGGGCGGAGTTCGAGACGGCTGGGCTTGCTTTGGGCGTCTTCGACATTTCCGATCCCACTCTTGAGGTGCACCCTAAGGTGAATGCGTTCCTCTACGACGTTCTTGGGGCGCATCATCGCGTCGCATTCTCCAGCCTACGGCTATTTGCGAGGCACGCACGGCGACCGCGATGGTCGTCGTGCAATCGTGGATCTGGCGAAGGGCTGTGTGGAGGTTGGCGTACGAGAGTCGCGCCAAGATGAGCATTCTGCGCTGCGGTACCCGGCTGGCGTGGACCCGAGGCCTATTCTGGCCAAGGAGGCTCGTCTTGTTCGCGAGAACAAGGCGAGGGATTGGCGACCTGCCGAGGAGACCCGCAAGGCCTCCCTACTACAGCGCCTCGACTTCGACTTCTACAAATCTATCCGAGATAAGTATGTCCTACCCCGAAACCTTGCACAGGTTTCACTGGCGCAGCTGTCACACGAGGTGGGCGCGCTATGGGTGGCCTGGGCGAGGCATTTTGGCTCCTCGCCGCAGGCTGCACCTGAGGGGGCGCATTCTTCGGCTTTGGCGAGCGAGGCTGTGGGCGGAGCTGACGGGGCTGCGGCCGCGGAGGTGATCAAGCGCATTTCCCAGAAGCTCGACTTCGTGGAGGCTTATATTCGCATGGAGATTAAGAAGAAGGGCGGTGCGGCTTCCCCTGCTGCCGTTGTGGCGGATGCCAAACGGAAGCGGGGTGGCCTTAAGGGCTTTCGCTCGGGGCATGCCGCTCAGCCAACGGTTGGGTTCGACGGGGCGACGAAGCGGGCTAAGCCGCTGTGCCCTCGCTGCCCTAGTGGTGCTTACCACGGCTGGCTTCAGTGCCCCCTTGGGGGCCTCAAGCCGGAGAATGCCGGCACTGCGGCGGCGTACTGTGCACCTGCGGAGCTCTCCCCGGACGAGCAGCACTCTTTATTGTTTTGCTTCGTCTTTCAGCAGGCTGCGGAGGACGGTGCGGCGGCGTTCGCGGGGGTTGCGGAGCGGTATGGTGCACCAGCGGTCCTGCACGGTGACCGTGGGCCGGCTGGGGGCATTGACCTCTCCGCCTACGGCTTTGCGGTGGAGCGGCAGGGCGCATCCGACGACTCCGACGGTAGTGACGACGAGGCACTCGACGAAATCAATGAGCATAAGCAGCAGGTGGAGGATGTGCGTGGCTGCGAGACATGGGGTGTCATTCACGCATGCCTCGTTGGCACCGCAGCCCGAGGCCGTGCCGCCTACGGTGGCCCTGCCGCAGCCTGCGGCTGCCGCTCCCCTCACGAGTACTATGCGTTGGCAACACCGGGCTGCTGAGCATTCTCCGCTCGCAGCGGCTGCGGTGTCGCTCCCGCACGCCAAGGCACCGGACCACGTGGTGCCGGAGCCGCAGGGTCCCTGGATGCACGGACCTGACGGTCTGGCCTACACGACCCTCGCGGACGATCATTCGCACGTGGCTCCTGGTGAGCCGACCCCTGCGGGCATGCACTGCTTGGGGATTACGCCCGAGGACACGAGCGAGAGCGAGGAAAATGACGACAAGGAATTAGAAGAGTACCTGGCAGCGGAGCGGACCGCCTATGCTTCTGGCAATGTGGTGGCTGCGGCCCCGGCGGTGGGGGGTCGGGCCTGCGGCGTTGGGCAGTCGGCCTTTGCATCATACATGCCTAAGTGGCTACTGGTGAGTACACTACTGATTTGCGTCACCGCAGTGGGCGCATTACAGGCATCTAGTGGCTTTCAGCCAGGTGGTGCCTATCCGCCTGCGGGGTTCCACACAAAGTGGGGCATGCCGCTGGAGCGGACACGGGAGCGGCTCGTGGCTGGTGGCGCATCCCACTTCCCGAACCCGCCCTACGACAGCCCGCCTCCGCCTCCGCCGGGTGATCTCGCAGACTATCTCACGGTGACACTTGAGCCGAACATCTTGGCTGCGTATCGGCAAGGCTTTCTTGCAGCTCTGCGGCTGCGGGATTCGCCGCAGGCGGTGCCTGGGACTGGTGGCACGGCTGCGGGGGATGCTCTGCGGATGGTGGTGCCGCCGCCTGGTGGTGAGATCTACGAGCTGACCGCCGAAAATGACGTTCCTGAAGACGAAGACGAAGATGCAGCTGTTGACGCGGAGGCTGCTTTGGAGCATTTTGAGATCTAGCATCCTTGCGGGGACACTGTACCTGCCTGTCTGGGGGTTAGCGTTACCTGAGGGATTAGTGTACACCAGGCAGGGGGGCCAGTGACACAGCCATTTGCATGTTTGTTAGACACACGTATGAACTGGCGTGCACGTTTCTGCATTTTCGAGATTTAGAGATGCATTTGTTTTGGTTTTCAGATTTCTGCAGTGGATTCCTAGAATTGCTCTGTTGCTACGTGGCTCGGTTGATCGGACAGTATATGGGCTCTGCAGCCCGAGATTCCCATTAGTAGTATTCATTGTTCGTCTGTCACCACACTCCTCATGGAGGTGGTGTGCTAGGATTAGCTAGTTCGGGCAGCCCTGACCGGGAGTCCCGGTGCAAGCCCCCCTAGAGCTACTCTGCTAGGGTCCATTTCCGAGTATGATAACCCGTGACTGATTTGGCAGCTTGCCACGTGGGCAGTGCCACTAGTTTGACCCGTCACCCTATGTTAGGGTTTACGGTTCTTGGTTCTTGGCTTTTTTCACATATCAGATATATTGATAGCGGTTCGTTTGGACTTCCTCTGTGTTCTATATATTCTGAGGAGTATCCGTAGGGATATTCCAGTATGTTGATGTCTGCTTTCATTATCGTGTGTGAAGGATGCCAAAATCTCCGAAATAAAGCGATGGAGATATGCTGCATGCCTACTGTACCCATAACAACTGAAAATTGCCACACACGCACATAATCATGGTGACATGTATGTATGAATTAATGTGTATTAGAATCATTATTGTGAAGTGTATGCGCCAGAGATCACCATTCTGCATGAAGCCACTTTGCGACCATGTCTCGCATCGTTCCATTGCATGGCCGGACTGAGCAGATCACCTTTGGGAGGATACATAGTGTGCCGAATAACGATTTCTACGAACTCGGGTGCTATTCTCGGATGGAAATGCAGCTTTTCGATTTCCCTGCTCGCCCTGGCATATCGCCAAATACATACTTCACATCTTTATGATTCCTCTCGAGAGTTGTCGTAACGGCCTCTCCTCCCAGCAAGTGTGCTTGCTTGTGTGACGGACGGGCTTCTACATGCTTGTGTGACGGACGGATCGGTGCATAAGAACTTAACAGTATCATCATCTATAGCTGCAATCATTGCAACATGCACACAATGACTCATCCAACTGCCATATAAAATAGCGTACGGAACCTACTAGCAATGATCATGCAACGGTGATATCTGAATACGTCGTGACTGTGATTAGCGCGGTGTTCATGCCACATGATCGCCGCAGTAACACATTCAACAACTATAGTCCATCGCATATGGAATAACACGATTATCCACGGCAGCGCTCCCTTTGTCTCTTACCAAGAGTGCGCGAGATTGTGGACTGCGACACCGCATATTTCGTGGCGATGAGAGACTGCGATGCGTGACGGCATTCATTTGAGCTAGTATATATTTGAGCTGTCGACTACCGTTCTCTCAAGCTTAGATCCACCCTGCGATGAGAGTCAAGACGCACCTGTGCCACCTGGTATGGCATCTCAGACTTCCACTGAGATCTCCGAAACAGAGTTTCGACGCTCTGGTATTGAGCGAATGCCATTACAAATGTTTTTTATTTGTGCGCGCAGGTATGCGAACCAGCGAGTGGCTTTTGAAGCCGATTCATGAGGCTGCCGCATGCTTGATGTCGTTGCGCCGTTACCCGCATTCGTATGTGCGTCAGACAGCGCTGCCGTTTCGTGGTCTTTCCTAGGCCAGCCGCCATTGTTGCCTTCTCTATCCAGGCGTTGTCTATACAAGTGTGCATAGCCCTTTTCAGCATGCGCGCGGTCATCGTATCCACGTGCGTACTGAGGGGTAGTATCGACTATTCGAACGCGCTTGGTTTGTGGACGGCCTGTGAGCAAACCGCACAGCAGTGCCAATAAAACTTTGGACAATAGGGTATAGAAACTGTGGAACATTGACTAAACAAACAGTCGCTTGCGTAAGGTACTCTGCGGCGACGTTCCGCATATCGACATAGCACTCTTCGCTTTTATTATATCACTCAAAAAATACCATCACATCACATACACATGTATTGACATGACGCCGTATATTAGAGGCATCCAGGATCACCCAGACCGTGACAAACACGACGCTTATCCCGGCGCGACGGGGCCTCCGAGACTTGAGGAATACAGCACAACTGTGCGATTAATATATGATGCATGCGCGAGATGTATCCATACAAATCGAATTACGCACCGTGCAAAAATGCAATCGTCGTCAGCTTACCTCGTATTACGCTATAGTTGAATATGCAGGGTTGCCGTGTCGCAACCTTTCCTGCACAGCGACGACTACCTAGGCTACGTAGCTACAGAAATATTATCGCAGTCAGCTTACGTCGTATTACGCCGTATTCCAATATGCAAGGATGCCGTAACGCAACCTTTCCCGCACAGGAACGACTACCTAGGCTACTGTACAAACTAATCTGTTAGTGGTATGCAATATTGTATAATTAGATCCCGGACAGCACTTTGGACGCTGTCGGTTCGTTTACACACTAACAATAATGAGACAATGCGTTCGTTTCAGAGCCGTTATATGGCTTTGCATATCGCATCCGTGTTGCTTGTCTGTGCCTCGTACATGCTGATTATACCGTACGTACCGATCATTATTATAACGGTTAGTTGTATACTACATGTATACATCGAACGGTGCGTATTGAACATGGTATGTCATCATATGATGTAAGTCATATGTACTGAATGACATACCCTGTAGTACGGTGATATAGGCGTCGACAGGTCATGACGACATGACATGTGCACGATCAATGCGTTGCACAATATCATGTGTACTCATCACTGTTTATCAAATCTGTATATAGCAGCATACCATAAGGATTGAATCAAAGCTGCACGGCGCGTATAGATGGATATAATATTGATGTGATCATATAGCACTCTTCGCTATATATGCACCATCGGTGCACACACACAAGCCATACAGGTAGCCGCGAACGATCGTCGCTTTAACAATAATTCCTCGAAGTGACCCTAAATAGCATACAATTTTTTCGCAACTATATATCTTGATCGCGACTGCGTTTTTTATGATTGAAACTTGTCCCAACATCTCCAAAAAATAGCGAAACAGTGGGACAGATCGTGTAAGCGATTCCCACCGGTTATGTACGCGATGCGAAGCGGCAAGATCGCGATGATAATCGAAATGCGCGATCGCGGCGATCACTGATAATCCGACGGTCACCCCGTCGGTTTATATTTTGAATCTCAGTGGTATATTTCCTGCGCAGCGAAATTCAGACCCGATTTTCGAAAATCCCATTTCATAGCATACTGTGAAACATATACATATGTGTATTTTCACTATCACAAATATTGTTGGTGGGAATCGCGAGGGACTCGAGTGGGCGCGCTAAAGGAAGCGAAATAGACGATTCGTGAAAAAGGTGGGAGCTATATCTTCGTGGTGTACGGATATGGTGCGCAAAATACTATAAACACACGCGTATGGCGATTCTATATCCGCGTCGCTTTTTGTTTGCTTTCAAGAGAGACAGAGCTGAGTTACCCTTCGTGGTCTACACCAAGCGCTAGTAAGCCATCAATCCTGATGAATGGGCAGGTGCGTCAACGAAGTTCGACCGAGCATGATGAGGCGTCAAATACTGATTTCAGTGTCTCTATGAAGCCCCGCCGCCTCTTGCATTTCTACTGTAACTTGTCCCCATCTTTGAAGCAGTACATTCAGTGGCCGCTGCTCGGAGAAATATCGCAGCCAGTCTTCTCCTGGAGCGCCTGGTCACCCTCACCCAGTCACCGAGTAATTCACTGGCACAAAAACTGCGCATCCACTCGATTCGTGTTCCTGGAGAGAGCGTGTCAAATGCTAGGAGCCCTTTATACTGCAAGGAGCTGAACGGAACTCGATGGAGATTGCCACAATCATGCCACGAGCACTTACTGCAATAATGGAACCTCACGGGGCGCCGCTAGCAGAAAAGAATAGTGTGAGGGCTTAGTGGGCCCATACGTACGCCGTAGGATACGGCGAGGGCCGCATACGGCGTATTCCTACATATAATACGGCCGTTTCAGCGTGCATACGGCAAACACACGAAAGACGTCTAGTCATGCGCTATAAAGCAGTGCAACGATCAGCGAACCCGCTGTCCCGAGTTTCTAGTCCAACACAATACTGTATCACCTGGCACCTAGCACCTTGCAGTCACCAGAGCGACACTAGTCAAAATTTCGTCGAAATTTTCGGATTTTTCGGGATTTCGCTTTTCAGATTGCAGGGAATTTCGGGATTCCCCTCCCCCTCATACAGAACATACGGCGTATCCTACGGCTGACGTATGGGCCCACTAAGTATGAGGGAGGCCGCTGGCAGGGTCCGGGTGAGTGTGTGTGCACAAGAGCGCAAATATAACACAAATAAAGAACAACTGGTGCCTGAGGCAGTCATACAGGGAGACTATCTTGCGCCTGACACACACATGCGGGGGCAACTGTGACAATGACCCGTACATTGATGCCCCGGCCTTACACAGTCTGAATAACTGTTAGGCAACCGGACACTGAGGCGGTCTTTGTTTTTTCGTCCAGTCGGCACTGAAGGCAAAGAAAACGGCATCCTTGCATATCAAAGGTCGAAAAAGTGACCCTTACAACCTGCCCCGCAGCAACCCCTAGGAAGCACGGAGGTGACAGCGACTCCCTCTGAAATGCGGAGCAAACCTGCGTTCTGCCGCGTGCTTGGGAAAATTAGGCCAAAGCCACTTCGTCGTTGGAACTCCCTCTCTACCTCATGTACCGCCTGGCCCCCGCCGCAGTGCAAGCTCGTCAAGGATAAGAAATGCAGCTGCTCACAGGTGGCACATCCCGCGGGGCGCGCGGCCGAGCGGGATGCAGCATTTGGCCGCAGACCCGCCGAGCCCATATGACATATCCAACGTCACAAATTGCAGAACGGCGTGCTTTCACTTTCGATAGAGGAGGCTCATCCCACCCGCCAGCCACAAGAGCGTGGACACCAGGGGGAATCCACATGGCATCCCACGTGGACTGCCACTCTCAGTCGTAACGCCTCACAAGCGCGCAAAACGCGCTAGGTGTACAAGAGACGGCGAGGCTGTGCGCACTCCATACCTCTCTGTGGCCCTCGTCCAGAGAGCCCCATCGGCGCTCTATCTCGGCAATCTTTTTGTCAGCAGCGGCCTGCACAGAGGCCTCGGAGGACCCCTCAGAGGGCGCTGCGCCGACGAGCCGGAGCATGTCCGTCACGACGCGCTCCTTCATGGCGTATTTCACGTTCGTCTCTGCCTGCCCGCCCCACTTACCGCACCCCCACAGGGGTCACGCCATATGGTGGGATGACCTCAAAGCTCCTCAATGACAGCGCAGAGGCTCTACGTCAGGTACACCAACCGAGGGCCGAAAACCGAGAGTGCTAGCAGCTGCCCGTGGAAAAAATGCGCCCAAAGGCGAGCCCGCCCCTTCCCCTGCGCGCTTGCTCTTGTCGTTTCCCCTCCCACACGCGCCCGCTTGTGATACCTCTACAAATGTTGCATGTATATGTTACACGCCAATCACGCCCCACGCCAATCGCGCCAAATGTCAGAGAAGTATGTTTGTCTACGCTTTTGTTGTTGACTGTGGTTGAGGTATATACCTTGCAAATTGTAGGCTCTATGGGGCGTGATTGGCGTGACATTTTTCACAACGCCAATCGCGCCGGGGGGGATTGGCGTGAACGGGGCGCGATTAATCGCACCGCGGGATTGTCGTGTAACATATATATATATACTTCCTCCAAATCACTCGAACAGTCTATTTCGTTTTTAGCGTTTACATTGATATCGCGCTCGTCACGGTGAGCAGTATTCCGTAGTTTTTCATATTTTTTGGATATCCTATGTTTGAAAGCTGTCCATGGAGCCAATCAAATGTTAAATATTTTTTTGAAAAAAGGGTTTGTGGCAGCCAGATCCACCAGAATTGCAATATCACACAGATTCGATAGGATCTTTAGGATGCCATTTTGAAGAGGGATGCAAGGGCGCGTGTTGAGCCCCCAGGTGCAAAGTTGGAAACCAACACCCAACCAAAAGTGGGAGAAACGATTTTGGGTCAAAAATCGGATTTTCCACGAAAACGCAGAATTTATAACACAAGATATTTTTTCCAGAAAAGGAGGTGTAAAAAAACTTTTAAAAAACTCGAACTGTGCATTGAAAACAAGAATAACGATTTGGGCTTTCAAGTTTTCAACATAGATAGGGTTTGATGACCAAAATAGTTTTCCCGTCGGCCATGCACAGTTCGCGTTTTTTAAAAGTTTTTTTACACCTCCTTTTCTGGAAAAAATATCGTGTGTTATAAATTCTGCGTTTTCGTGGAAAATCCGATTTTTGACCCAAAATCGTTTCTCCCACTTTTGGTTGGGTGTTGGTTTCCAACTTTGCACCTGGGGGCTCAACACGCGCCCTTGCATCCCTCTTCAAAATGGCATCCTAAAGATCCTATCGAATCTGGTTAAATTGGAGCTTGCGAAAATCTAGTGGTTTCTGCCACGTGTGAATCTCACTGTAGTTACCTAGAACGAGCTCGACAGTCGTCACACGACGGTTCGAGACTCGTGACCAGGCAATCCGAAACTGACTTAGTTTCCGAAACCGACCATCGGTTTAGCTCTGTTCCTTTTGCCTTCCGGAAAAGGAACCTCACGAAAATATTTTACTAAGTATTTTCTGTGCGGCACACTGCAAATTTAAACACACTTCACTCTACTACAGGGTCAAGATTAACTAGTAACTCTCACCGAAATCAATCCAGATGGCTGAACACGGTGACGCGGGCAAAGCTGGCAAGTCAGGGGAGGGTTCCACACCCGACCCCATGCCTGCTGGGCCCGAACTCACAGCCGAGCAAGTCGAGAAGAAGTTGCTCGACCAGAAGTACGAAAATCAACAGCTGCAGCACGCGGCTGTGATGCAGCAGCACGCCCTTTCCATCGCTTTGCTTACAGAGCAAGTGAAAGGCCTGCGGGAGAGCGCGAGCTCTGCCAAAGGCGAGGCGGTGACCACGAAGACGACGGGCGACGCGGAGCTCGAAGCTAAGAAGCTGCTCCCCTACGTCCCCTACGCCCCTGTCAACCCGTTCCCCGTGCGTCCCTCGACGTTGGAGGACCTGATGCCCAAGGTCTACGACCTTTACGGCGACAAGACCCATGCGCTCCTGTGCAAGAAGTCCAACTCGTCGATGAGGTACGAGCAGGCGACCTTGGGCCCGGCTCTCGCTTACTTCCACGACGCGGTCGTGTACGAGGAGGAGACCATGGACTGGATGCAGGGGGCGCCGCGGGTCGGGCTGACCATCAGCGAGTGCGACGAGCTCTGGGACCGGATGGTCAGGTCGCATAACACCAAGAAAGGTGTGTATGCGATCCTCTGTAACCGCTACACGATGCTGACGCTGAGGGCGTCGCTCGACGCGGAAGGCGGGGGCACTGACGCCGTGAGGGCGAAGCTGGCCTTCATGGAGGAGAAGGTGAACGCCGGAACCGAGGGGGTTGTCGGCGACTCCGTGATGAAGAAGTGGCTGGAGGAATTCGACTCATCCAAATCGCGCTCACTGATGACGGCGACAGCGAAGCAGGCGGCGCTGGCGGCCAAGGCGACCCTGGGCGGACGCAGCGAGTCCCGTATCGGCAAGGGCGGAGGGAGAGGAGCGGCATCGACGCCCAGTACATCGGCGGGTAAGGGTGCCAAGGGCTCCCATCCCGCCAAGTAAGAATGTGCCTATCGGCACCTGACCTAACCCCTGTTGCTCCGGGGGTTCAGGTCAAGAGGCGTACCCTCCAGGAGGAGGTACGGTCTCGGCGGGGAGCATGGCGCGCAGGTGGCGCGAGCAGCGAGGTGCTGCACTGGATCGCTCGAGGAGCGAAGATGCGGTGGGTGAAAGGCCCACCACCCAAGTTCGATCACGGTACGTCGTTGAAGGACTTGACGGTGGCGCAGCAGCAATGGTTGTCCGTCGAGAAGGAGCGAGCGCTGCTGTCGGGCGCTTGGGTGAGAGCACATCATCGAAGCCACGTATCACGCGTCTTCTTGGTGAAGAAGCCCGGCGAGAACAAGTGGCGTCTCGTGATGGATCTGAGGTGGCTGAACTTCTTTTGCGTGAAGTCGCACTGCAAGATGGAGACTCTGAAGAAGCTGCGGAGGCTGGCGAGCGAGGGCGACTGGTGCTTCACCTTCGACCTCAAGGACGGCTACCACGCGGTGGGGATCGACCCGGAGTTCCAGAAGTTCATGCAGTTCGACATCCAGGGGGAGTTGTTCCAGTGCGGAGCTCTCCCCTTCGGGTGGTCGGATGCACCGAGGGTCTTCGTCAAGTTCATGAAGACGCTCGTGGAGTTGCTCCGGTCTCCTCAGGCGGGAGAAGATCGGCGAGAGATCAAGAAGATGCTCGGGGGAAAAGCTGTTCAGCGACGATGGGCTGTGAGGAGGCGCGAAGGTGGACTTCACCGAGGAGCGGACCAGGCTGGGGCGAGGGTTCTGCCGTACATGGACGACTTCATGGTGATCACGAAGACAAGAGACGAGGCCTACTTTCAGCGAGATCGCGTTACTCGCCTTCTATCTCGACTCGGGCTGAGCCGAAACGAGAAGAAGGGAGTTTGGGAGCCGACGCAAGTGGCCGTGCACCTGGGGCTGGAGGTGGACTTGAAGGACGGGCTGTTCCGAGTGACGGAGGATCGTCTACAGAAAATCCACGTGAAAGCCAAGGGGCTGATCTGTCGAGCTGCTCGGGAGAAGCGATGGGTGCAAGCTCGGGAGCTGGCGGGGTTCAACGGCCTCTGTCAGTCAGTGTATCTGGCGGTACCAGCGGCAAGGCTGTACCTCCGCGAGCTCTATTTCGTCCTGGGCACGAAGAAGAGCTGGGGATCCAAGGTGAAGCTGACAAGGCAAGCCTGGGGAGACCTGGAATGGTGGGCGCGACTGCCGGCGACGAGCCGGTGGAACGGGCGCAAGATCTGGAGAAGTCCGACGAGGGCGAAGTTGCACACGGACTCCTCGATGTACGCTTGGGGAGGTGTGCTCAACCTGAAGAAGGAAGCGAGGGGCTTCTGGTCGGACGAGCTCAGGGAGTGCCACATCACGCACTTGGAGCTCGAGGCCGTGCACAAAACCGTGCGATCCTTCCTGACCGAGTTGGAAGGGAAGGTTGTGCGGCTCTACTGCGACAACCAGGCCGTGGTGGCGATGTTGTCGCACTTCACGTCGCGGAACCCCGAGCTGATGAGGAGGATGAGGAGGCTCTGGAGGCTGCTGGACCTGCACGACATCGAGCTGCAGGCCCGGTACATCCGCAGCGAGGCGAACGAGTGGGCAGATCGCCTGTCCAGGGACAGGGACTTGGACGACTGGAGGATCAACCGCAGATGGTTCGACTTCGCCGAGACGGCTTGGGGCAGGCACACGGTGGACCGCTTCGCCTCGGAGTTGTCTCGGCAAGTCGCGAGGTACTACAGCGGGTGGCACGATCCGGAGTGCGAGGGCGTGGATTCGCTGGCGTACGACTGGCGGGGAGAGACCAACTGGGTCAACCCGCCGTGGCGGCTACTGGACGAGGTGGCCCACAAGCTGCGGGAAGAAGGAGCAGCAGCAACGGTGGTGGCGCCCTACTGGCCAGGGCAGGCGTGGTTCCGAGAGCTGGAGGCGCTGTCAGCCGAGGTGGTGATCATGCCCCGACAGCGAGATCTGTTCACTCCGAGCAGGCTGGGAGGGTCCGTGCTGCTCGGAGCCTCAGGCTGGGACGCAGTCATGTTTCATATCCCCAGCTCCCAGTGAGCTGCCACTTACGTGGGAGGGGAAATGAAACGGTGGTGGAGAGCCTCGACGATCATGAAGAGGTGAGATCTGGTTGCAAAATAGAAATATTTTGGCCGGATGATCAGCTCTGGTACCCTGGGACGGTGGGGGTGACAGGAGCTGACGGTAAGAGAAAAATCGAGTACGACGACGGGGACATTGAGTTCCTCGAGCTGAGCAAGGAGAAGTATCGGCTGCCGGCAGCCGAGGCTCCGACGTTGGAACCAACGTGGAGAACGGCAATGTTAGCGCACTGGTCATCCAAGTTGGGAGACGGAGACCTGGCAGTCGAGGCAGCAGAGATGCAGGCGGCGGCGCGGCGGCCTTCTACGGCAGGGAACTACGAAGCCCACTGGAAGACCTTCGTGGACTTCTGTGTGGAAGAAGGATTGCCCTGGTTGCCGGCAACTGAGGGCACCGTACTGAAGTACATCGCCTTCCAGAAGCGGCGAGGAACGGTAAGAGGATCTTCTCTGCAGCCGTACCTCTCAGCAATCAACAACTTTCACGAAGACTTTGGGCACGACGGGCCAGCTAAAGGGCGTGCTGTCACTAGGGCCGTGAGAGGCATGACAGCGATGCAGACAGAGGCAGAGGAGGAGCAAGGTGGCTCGGCAACGGAGAGGACGTGGCTGCCGGCTGCGGCAGTACGTCGGGTGCACCAGGCAGCAGATCAGATCGTGACGATGGACAGTCGTGAGAGCCTGGAGCTCTTACGATCCTGTGTGTACGTGGTGGTGGCCTTTGTGACCTTCGGCAGACCTCAGACAGGTACGGCAATGCTGAAGGAGAGTCTACTGCGGGATGGCAGTGGGCTCTCTGTGGTGCTGGAGAAGGAGAAAGGCAGGAACCACACGAGAACGAAACGGAGGCTCCACATCCCGGTGGACGGGGTGAAGGGCCTCCACGAACTGCTCGAGCTGTGGGAAACGGCTCGAGATGAGGCATGGCTGAACGATGCACCGACAAGGACATCGGGGACAGCAGGCACGGCCAGCTACTGGAGGCTGCCGTGGGAATCTGGCAAGCACATCAAGGCCTCGGAGGCCAACGTGTGGATCGGAGAAGCTTTACAACACGTGGGCTGTGTGCCTCCCGAGGGAGGGCACTACTCAGCCCACAGCACTCGGAAAGGTGCAGCAACGTGTGCACGTGCAGTGGGGGTGACGATGGAAAAAGTGTGCTACTTCGGGGGGTGGAGCCAGCTGTCATCAGCAGTGCTGGCTTACATCGACCCCACAGCAGTGGTGGACAATGACATGACCTACTACTTCGGGTGGTTAGCACCGGGATGGAAAAGTGCTCTGCAAGATTCAGTAGAGTGACGACAATCTCGGGGAAATGGCAATTAGAATCCGTGTGCAAAAAGAAATGGTTAAATTGGAGCTTGCGAAAATCTAGTGGTTTCTGCCACGTGTGAATCTCACTGTAGTTACCTAGAACGAGCTCGACAGTCGTCACACGACGGTTCGAGACTCGTGACCAGGCAATCCGAAACTGACTTAGTTTCCGAAACCGACCATCGGTTTAGCTCTGTTCCTTTTGCCTTCCCAACCCACCCAACCCAGGAATCTCTGTTCCTTTTGAATGGACTGAAACATATCCATCAATAATAGACATTTCCTAACTTACGTAAGTCTGGCTGGGAGCTCAGACAGCCCTGGTCAGACAAATGCTATTCTTTGTAATGGATGGCAGGCAGTGTGCCTTTTGGCAATTAGAATCCGTGTGCAAAAAGAAATGTGTGATATTGCAATTCTGGTGGATCTGGCTGCCACAAACCCTTTTTTCAAAAAAATATTTAACATTTGATTGGCTCCATGGACAGCTTTCAAACATAGGATATCCAAAAAATATGAAAAACTACGGAATACTGCTCACCGTGACGAGCGCGATATCAATGTAAACGCTAAAAACGAAATAGACTGTTCGAGTGATTTGGAGGAAGTATATATACTTCGTATACGAAGTATTTATTTATATACTTAGTATATATATACTTCGTATATATACAAGTATATATATATATATATATGTATTGGAGTGTGCAGTGGTGCTGTATGACTATCTCCACTGCATGCTTCGTATTCGAACTGCTAGTAAGTACACTCGAATGTGGTGAGGGTCCAAGCCCAAAGACAGGAAGGGGTCTATCCATCTGCTCTGTCCAGAACTTCCACTGGGGGGGACTGGTACGGGAAGCTGAAAGTAGTTACAACTGTCAGACCGGAGTAGACGCTCCTAATTGTCAATGTCTGGTTGTCTTCACTCAGGTTTGTTTCTGATTTCCTGCATCATGACGGCTGTCAAACAAAATTCTAATCGTCGACGGTCGATCAGATCGAACGGTGGGAAAAAACCTGCCATTTTCTTAGCAAAAAAAGAATCATCGACTCTTTCCATCGCCGGTCTTTGCTAAAGCTGAAGTGTGCCCCCTCCCCCGCACGCTCGGCCGCGACGTGCATCCAAATAATTCTGAGAACTTGAGAGCGGAAGTTTTCTCGAGTATTCAGGAAGTACGGGAGGGATTTTTTTCTTGATTTTCTGTGAGAGAAATTGTCAGTAAATATCCTGTTTTGGGGGGCAGTGAACCAGGTAAACATGGGAAGGCTTCCACATGGTGAATTGGGCTGAACTCTAGAAACAGGGGTGTCGGGCTTGCGAGCTTCAGAAGTTCGGAAATTGGACGGGATACGGATTCGAAATGACGAATTCGTTGTGATCAGAGATCTTCGACTTGACGAAGTTCAAAATGACCGAGACATCGGAAGTGAACGCCGTGTTCCTTCTTGGAGGATTGAGAAGGAACACAGAAAGGCACAGAAACCCTAAATTGAGACTGAGACGAAAAGTGAAAAGACGCGGTTTGGGCGTCCGTCTAAGGAGCTCAAAAAAAAATTGAAATTTCATTACTCGAGTATCTGGTCTTGGAGTCCACCGATTCCAAAAGTTTTCCCCACCCGCTATATGCCCAGGGAAGGAGGACTTGCAGCAGTCCCTGAGGTGCTGCAATCGAGCCACCTCATAAGCAACCCTTCGGTGCCTACCACCTAACCGAGGTACCTGATCACGGGATATAAAGGTGTTCATAAGCACCACCGAGACCCCAAAAAATGCTGTCAGAGGTATGACATTCCAGGACAATATTGACGCCAAAGTTAGACAAAGTTTGGAAAACTTTGCGTGAGCGATATCCTACATGATCGTTAGATTGTGTCAGATAATTGATCCAACGATAAAATCACGTCAAATATGTGTAAAGTTTTCCAAACTTTGTCGCACTTTGGCGTCAATATTGTCCTGGAATGTCATACTTCCCCTCCTCTGCGCACTCACTTGTGACGTCCGCCCCTCCCCTGCGACCTCACTCGTGATGTGGCCCCCTCCCCTGCACGCTCACTAGTGGCGTGCCCCCCTCCCGTGCGGTACAGACGGGCGCTTGCAGATGTGCAGACGTGCCGCGTGGTCGTGTCGTCACCTGCAGGTTGGGGACTGCGTCGGTGATATCGAGCAGCCAGGGGCGCATCTGCTTGTCGATCAGTACATCCATCCCGAGCAGCTCAAATGCTCGCCCTCCCCCCGCCTGCTCGCGCTCCCCCTCCCGCAGCTCCGCACATGCTGATCAGTGCATCCCTACCGAGTAACACGAACGCTCAGCCTCCCCCTGCTTTCTCGTGTCCGCCCTCCCTTCAGCTCCTCGCGCTCGCCTCGCTCAGCTCTTCTTCCCCGGAATCTCTTTGGGGGCTCATCACGGCAGAGGCCCATACAGACCTGAGGGTGAGAACCGATGAGTCCGGGGCACGTGGGGCGTGTGGGGTGGCAGGGGGCACGCGAGTGAACCTGGAGGAGGCTCTTGAGGGGGGGAGGGGGCGGGGGCGATGTTGGGGACAGGAGCCTGCCTGGAGGAGGCGCGTGCTGTGCTTCACAAGGCGGTCCTCTGCGCTGAGCAGCGCCTTGACCGCAGTGCTCTCCAGCTCCCGCCACAGCGACTCCACCGGCTGGCCAGCCTTGAGCAACATCGACCGTAACTCCCGCAGTGTCAGCACGCACTGATAGCCCGCCCTCCTCAACCCGCCACCGCCCGCCACACAAACAAACGGACACATCATCAGCTCACATCACCTGGGGAGGACGCTGGCCGCGCTGGAATTAGCTGCGATGATGAGTGTTCCGGGTTTCCGCACACACAATGGTTCCCGCGCTGACACACACTGAACGGCATGAGATCAGCCGACAAAAGCCAGCCCATCATGATCCCAGTGGATGTGAGAAGCAAATCAGGAGCAGGGCGGGGCCGTGACAAGATACCACCAACTCATACATAATTCCAACCCAGATGCAAAGTAGCATGGGAAGATGATGCGATGTGACCGATCATCGCCTAACAATTGTTGGTCCCTGGGTTACAGAGTAAGCGGACCCTGCTGGCATGCCCCCCAGTGGCTTACAATCGATGGATGGGACCCGTTGGTCCATGATTATGCCATGAATACAGTCACATCACACAGCATGGACACCCCATGTCAAAAAATGAAAGCATGCGGGCACCTAAGTGCTCCCCACAAAAATCAAGGGAAAACACAGAACGTGGACTTCACCACCCTCTGCCTCTCCTTGCAGCACACACACACCGCTCGGCGCGTTTGAGGCGAGGAGCGAAGCGCTACCAAGCCGAAGTAAGGTCCTTGCGCTGCTGGGGTGCTGGGGGGGGCAGCTCCCACGTTGCGCTGCTGGGGAGCTGGGGGGGGCAGCTCCCACGTTGCGCTGCGCGTGCAACTCCGCTCTTGCAGGGCAGCAGCTGCCGGGGGCATGCCACCGGCAAATGACAACCAGCTGCAGCGCGGAGGGCACACCTTGTGCTGGCGCGCCTCGGCCGCAGCCTTGCGCCCAACTCCGCCCACTCCGCTGGCCCTCCCCTGCGATTCATACCTCCCCACCAGTCGAATTGAAGCCCTCACTTGTCGCCGCCGACGTAAATTCACAGGCGGAAGTTGCAGGGGGAAGGGGGGAGGCTTGCGAGATTGGGAATGGGTGCTTTGAGGCGCGGCCGACCTAGAGGCCCATCCGAACCTCTGCGTAAGGCCAAGGGGGACGCTGCCACCTTCCGGAGCAAGACCAAGGTCCCCTGGCCACTCGGCGTCTGGGGGGAGAGCCCACGAGCGAAGTGACATGGTTGCGGAGAGGAGCTCCCAAGAGCAAAGCTGGCAGGGAGGCGAGGAGGCGACCCCAAGAGCAAGGCTGGCAAGGGGGAGGGGAGGAGCCCCAGAGAGCACTGCTGCCAGGGGGGGCAGGGAGGAGCCCCAAGAGCACTGCCTGCCAGGCTGGGCGGGGAGGCGTGCCTTGTTTGCTTTGCCACCCTTCCGTGCGGAGGTCGGTGGCTGCACCTCGTCGTGGCGCGCTGCTAAAGCCTCGTTGGTCAGGTGCACGTAGGGTATTCCCAGAGCACTCTGCCATTAACCGCCACCCCCCCCCCTGCCACTCCATACCCTGCTGGGGCAGAACGGCAGGGGTGGAAAGGCATGGGACAAGGGCGATTCCTGCGGGTTACGGGTTACGGGGCGGCGCCAACGAAGAGGCCGCACTGCGCCTACACAGCATGCCCTACAGGCTGCCCAATGAGGAGGTGGTATGTCACACTGTGGCCACAAAGCCTGCTTTACAGGCCGCCCAATGAAGGGGACCAAAGTCGGCAATGCGGGCACACGGAGGGTCCAGGGGGGATATCGGATTAGCAAGATAGAGTGCTAGGGAAGGAGGAAGGGGGGAGGGGGTTTTCAGCGGGAGCAGCGGCTGCGACAGGTGTACCGTCGCGGAGGAGTACTCTTTCACGGCGAGGTGCACCAACCCCTCCTCGTGCACGTAGAGGCGAAGGGGGTACACGCTGGCGACGAGTAGGTAGAGGCGGACGGTGAACTTGCGGCCATGCAGAAGGTAGGGATCCGCCACGTAGCGCTGGGCCAAGAAAGGCTCCTTCACCTGCTCCGGCCACGGAGCCTGTGTGTTGCCCTGCACCATAATTTTGTCCTGCCCAAAAACCACCTGCGCATATCTCCACTCCCACTCCCCCGCCCCCTTCAAGACGCTAATTCCATCACCATCATCTTTCCCGAGACCACACATAGAGCCCCCTCTCAATCCCGTCGGAGCCGTGAAAAGCACTAACCACACCCGATATAAACCAGTTTGTGAGCCTCAAACCCAAAATAAATCCTAAAGACCGGCTCACGTGCCTAAAATCCTAAATAAACCATAAAGGCTGGGGCATGTGCCTAAAACCCTAAACACACCCGATATAAACCAGGTTGCGAGCCTCATAAGCCAAATACATCCTCAAGGCCGGCTCACGTGCCTGACACCCTAAATAAACCCTGAAGGCCGGCTCACGTGCCTAAGACCCGAAATAAACCCCAAAGGCCGGCTGGCGTGCCTCAAACCCTAAACACACCCGAAATAAACCAGCTTGTCAGCCTCAAAAGCAAAATAAATCTTAAAGGTCGGCTCACGTGCCTGACACCCTAAATAAACCCTAAAGCCCGGCTCACGTGCCTGACACCCAAAATAAACCCTACAGGCCGGCTGGCGTGCCTCAAACCCTAAACACACCCGAAATAAACCAGCTTGTCAGCCTCAAAAGCAAAATAAATCTTAAAGGCCGGCTCACGTGCCTGACACCCTAAATAACCCTAAAGCCCGGTTCACGTCCCGAAGACCCGAATAAACCCTAAAGGCCGGCGCACGTGCCTCAAACCCTATCTTGTCCTACCCGAACATATCTTCGGTCGATGGCTTGTGGCAAGCACCCCCAGCCCTGTCGCCACATGCTGCCAGTCGAGGTTCCGGCAGCCAGCGCCCCCAGCCCCACTCCTCTAGGCCCTCGTCCAAGGGGGACGGGCGTAACGGTGGCGAACCTGCCGCGTATCCGCAAAGGTGAGGTTCTTCAGGAGCCACAGGTTGCTAGTGGCCTCCTTGGTGCCTGCCTGCCTCGTTTTGGGCGGCCTGAGCTGGGCTGCCGCTGCCTTCAACGCAACCGCCTCCTCTGGCAGCAGGTAAGTCTCCGGCATCACCTGGAAGAGGGGACCGTGTCGCTCCACCATCGCCCGCAGATTCCGATGCAGCCGCTCCCTCCCTGCCCGATGATCCCCCCCGCCGCCCTTGCGCCACCCCTCCTATCCGATTGTACTTTTCAGCAGAGTGTGTCAACGACACCTTCGCCTCCCCGCGCCTCCCCTCCTCACCCCCACCATGTACGCGTGGGTAGGGTGAGGCGCAGCCACTCCAATGCAGGTTGGCATCCCCGTCCGCAGCCCCTGAATGTACCCCGTGCGTACCTTGTGGGCGGCGGAGGGGCACGAGGGAGACGGTAGAGGCGGCAGTAAGCTCGCATCGACGGTTCCGAAGTGCCACAACGAGCGGGCGGAGCGGGCGACATGGAATGGCAGGGGGCGCACCGCTGAGCTCGGAGATTCCCGGAAAGTGATTGATCCACTGACCCTGACGGAGTGTAGCGAAGCCAGACGGCCAGCGCCACACCGAGCTGGAAACCCCGGAGCATTCCTCGGTCATGCAAAACAGAAGCTCCCACTGCGGGTCTTCGGGCTGCGCCTCCCGCAGGCCGATGCGCCGCATTGCCGTGCCAAGCACCGACCAGCTGAAGAGGGAGTCACTCGGCCACTCGTGCCGCCGGTGCTCCACCACCACCCGCACCCTCTCCGCCCTCGTCCCCTGCGCCAGCCCCGTCCCCATCTCCCTCAGCCGACGGGCATAGATGGAAGCGAACGCCCCCAGGGGCTGTGGAAGAAGACGTGCAGAGACGGTCTAGCTGGTGAGTGGCGCATGGCTGCAACCTGCGTTGCCTCCTTACGCAGCGCACTCCATGGTGTTGTGGAGCTGGCAAGAAGTGTGCAGTGTCATGTGCGCATATCCGCATGACATCGATTCCGCGCCCGTCCGCATGACATCGATTCCGCGCCCGTCCGCATGACATCGATTCCGCGCCCGTCCGCATGACATCGATTCCGCGCCCGTCCGCATGACATCGATTTCGCGCCCGTCCGCATGACATCGATTCCGCGCCCGTTTGCGTGACATCGATTGTGTTGGCAGTGGATCTGGGCTCGGAGACAGCCACTGCGCCACGCGGCGTCCAACCATACCAATTGTGGGGCACACGAGGTGACTTGCCCACGCAAATATTGGGAGTGCACCTGCGCGACGCCCTTCCCCTTCGTCTCCTGCAGAGCGCCCCGTTCCTTTGCCTTGGACCTCCTCTTCGGCACATCGGGTGGCTGCACTCCGCCTGCCTCCGGCTTCGAGTCCTCCTTCCCGCCGGCCCCATCCGGTAGGGCGTCGTCCTGCGCGTCCTCCTGCGCCGCACTGCTGCCGCCGCCGCCGCCGCTGCCACCGCTACTATCACTGTTTAGATCCGCGACTTCCACCACCTCTGGTGCACTCCGAGCCGCCGCCCCCGCCCCCGATGGAATCTCCGCAGGGTCCACGGCCCCTGCTGACGCCTCCAGGGCCGACCCTGTAACACGTAGTGCCGCCGCCTGCTGTGGGAGGGCTGCAGTGGAGGCGGCGTCAGGCGACGCGCCGCTCGGAGAAGCTCCGTTTGTGTGGCCGCTGCCTTCATCAGCCACACCTGACACCGACAACCACATGCATAGTGTGACATCCCAGCTGGCCGCCCGCAGCTGTGGTGAAGTCTGAGGAGTTAGGGTTTAGGATTTCAGGAAGTCACGGGTGCGGAGCAACAAGGAACTCAGTGACACGTTCGGAACCTTGCGCTAGGGTCGGTGAGCCGCAGACGAGCGCCACAACATTTGGAGCGCTGGCCCTTGGGCAACAGTTTTGCCACAAGGTGGAGATGCAGGACCCAGAGTCGGCGGCTCCAGCGGTGTGCCTGCACTGTGGCTACTGGCACCGACATATGCAGCCAGTGGGCGCCTTCAGGGAGGGGTTCACAAGTATGACTGCGGGATCTCACCCTGCGCTGGTAGGTTGGGCGGCACCAAACGGCCCTCCTCGGAGCTGGCTTCCTTGCCCTGCTGGTCGAAGGAGGAGGAGCGGGAAGGCGATGTGTGGTGGGCGGTCGGAGGTGGTCCCTGGGCTTGAGCGGCTGTGGCTACACACCAACGAGACACGGTCAGGCCAGGCCGGATCCTCCCCACTGAGGGCCACGTCGACAGGCGATGCACCCTGACTTGTACGATCCCCCCCTTCGCCGCAGTGACCACAAGTACGAGGGAAGGTGGGCACAGCTGCACAGGAGTCCGAGCTCGGGAAATATCCGTCGACAAGAGCTGAGCTGTTCGTTTACAAGACACAATACCTCGATGGGACCTACCGCAAATGGACGTCTCGGCAGAAGCTGGGATCTCCTCTGTCGGGCTAATCAGTATCTGCAGGTCCCCCCAAAAAAGAATTAGAAATGGGAACGGCAAGCAGTCTGTAAGGTCAAGAGCATAACCCACAGGACTAAGTTACCGCCCCACAAGAAATGAACTCACGCGCGCTTTGAACAGTACAGAGTTGCAATGCTCGAAGGACAAGACGGCGAGGGAGTGACGATGTACCGGCTGATGAGACTTGGAGCCGGACGTTGAACTGAATGCACTTAGCAGAATCAGAAGTAAGCCCAAAAGTGCGAAACCAGAGAGTACTTCGGGGGAGGTGATTCGTGGAGGGCTCCGAGGAGAGGCGCCCGAGCGCAAGTGCAACTCGGACTTTCGCAACAATGTGCACTCGTTGCGCCGCCATAACTGCGATACCAAGACAGCCCCAGCCCCCCCGACACTGATACCAGAGGAACGATGACAGAGGCACCGCACGAAAGTTCTGCACAAACGAGAGGACCAAATAACTCAGCCGCAACCCGTATTGCAGTAAACTGCAGCAACGTGGGATTCCCTGCATAGCTGGCGTTGCGGCAGCTTGGGGGTTAACGTATAGCTGACACCGCAGCAGCTTGAAAGTATACGTATACCTAGAGTGGGTCAGGACAAAGCGGGGGATCGGGAAGAATGTGTGGGAAGGAACCTGACGGGCGTCCGTGATGCGGATACCTTTCCGGTCGACCACCCGCTCGGGGACAAAGCCAAGAGCGGGCGCGCAGAGAGCCATGAACGACTCGAGATCCTGCACAGTCTGAGAACAACCAAAGCAAGTTTGCGGAGTGAATGAAGTTGACTTTCAACCCATCAGGGAGCTTGAAAGCTAGAGAGAACACGAACTTAAGAACGCGCGTTCTTGCTCCCGAAAGGCATTGGCCGACTCGCGTCGGAGCTTAATAACAACGCATCTTGTCTGCCTTGCCTCATCTAGAGTGATGAACGCTTTATTCTCCGGGTGGCTTCCGTCAATCACCGTTATCTGCATCGACGATCCAACTGATTGGTGAGCATTAAATCACTTGGCGCCTCCGATTAAAAAGTGCCGTGTGCAGAATCATGCCCATAGAGATCGGCATCGTTCACTAAGAGAGGCGTTATTAAGGTGCAGAAAGAGGAAAGTACAAGTATCGAACAACGCGCTTTTTCATTTGAGAAGCGAGCGGGGTTCCGACCTCGTCTGACATCCCTGTCATCTCTACAAGCTCTGCAGATGCCGGGAACTTGTGTGCATAACTGCCAAAAACTCTCGGTGAACGCAAGCAGCGTTCAACAGCACCAATTGGGGCAACTAAAGACCTACGTATATCAGATATCCACACCGAAGGTTGGAGCCCCCCCTCGGCATTGATATGCTGAAGTCTTGAACGATCATGCGATGAAGTTTTCAAAGTTAGCCGTGGCTGTGGCTATAATCGTTCATTATATCATTCGTGAAGACATACGTGAGGATAAAGTGATAAAACAACTACTAAATAGAGTTGGTGCGCGCATCTAAAATAACTTGTCACAAAGTCAGAGGCTCGACGCGATTTTCGTATGACCTGTGTTTGGTGTCTGTAAAAGTGTGATGAATATCGCGGTGGTGGGTGTATCCACAAATGTTCGTCAATGTTCCAGCGCAGGCTCACTCGACTGTTCAACTGTAATCCTAACTTACCAACCTAACTCTAAAGCTCTCTTCCGGTTCGTCTTGTGACACTCGACTGTGCACTGTTGATCCTTGGTGTTCTCCCTAATTTGGGAATGAGGCGTCATCGGGGAGACAGATCGTCATATTCGCTCCCACTCCCGGACCTGAATCGATTGCTTGCGCCGGTTCACTTCCGGTTGTGAAACTGATGTCGCGCATAAGACTGAAGAATTTGTACCTGTTTCCACTCATTTTCCTGCCTGCTGACGAGTCTACGCTTTTTCCCTGTGTTTTTGATTGTTTTTTCTTTCTCCCTCATTCATGAGTTTCGTGTTTCTAACTTCGCTGCGAAGGTACACCCGGGCTGTGGCGAGAACCGCAAGACCGGCCGGTTGCTGCTTTGATGGGCTTTGATGGCTATTGGTAAGTTGGGCCGGGAGTTGCTGTTGTCTTTGATGCGACTAATTCTCCGCCAGCGACGAAGGGTGCGCCCTCCTTGCCGAGTTTCTTCGGTTATTTGTTGCTTTGTGCAATTGGGTAATTGGGATATTTGGCGAATTGGGTAAGTTGGGATGGGAGTTGCTGTTGTCTTTGATGCGACTACTTCTCCGCCAACGACGACGGGTGCGCCCTCCTTGCCGAGTTCCTCTGCTCGCGAAGTGCTTGGTTTTAACTCGATGTTTGAATGAACCCTCCGTTGCGCGTGCTCCTTGCTCCGATTTCGGAGCCTCTAGATGAGAATACAACAAAAACAGGAAATAATAAACACACGCAAGAGCAAAAACGATATACTGCTGTAGAAGAATATACTTGTCGTACTGTTCAGTTGTTATTTTCTCTAAGTGAAAGTGGAAACGGTAACTGTTTAGTTTAAACTGTTCTGGTAGTGACACGTCAGCAGTGACAGAGTTCGAAGTTCTCGGGTGAGAATTCGGACTGTGACGTCTGGTCAGACTGTGACACACCGAAAGGTGTCAACTCGAAATACAGTGATAGACGTGTGACACGAGTAACTGTGAAGCTGTGACTCGTGCTGCAGTCGCCCAGAAAGCTGTATACTCGTCACACCACCACAGCTTGTGGGTGTGGTGACAGTCTGTGCAGGAGTGGACGGTTCGATCGGAACGGTCACACGGCAGGGCCAAATAGTTAGGGTTCTAGGTAAATGTAACTGGCTAAATTGTGCTAGGCTCTGCGGAGCTGACAGGTTTGGGACTAAGTCCGTGCTTTCTAAGTGTTGCGAGGATGATTTCTTCGTTGGCTTTTTCCTTTTCTAATTTCTGTTGCGCTGCGTGCTGCTGCTGCTTCGCTGCGGCTTGTAGTTGCTCTCGTAGATGAACTTTGCGGTCCTTGATGTTGAGCAGGGCTGCGGTGTGCTTGGTGATCAGAGGTACACCGTGCTTCGTGATAGGTAGGGCCTTCGTGAAGATGTCGGCCATGTTGTCGTCGGTAGAAATCCAGACGGTGTGGAATTTGGCGTTCTCGCCGATACACCATTGTCGAACTGCGTGAAAGCGTACTTCGACGTGTTTCAGCTTTGAAGACAGTTGTCGTTGAGTAGCAATGTGGGTAACCGCTGCATTGTCGACGTGTACGGGGATGCTCTCGCTGTCGAAGTCCCAATACTCGTTGAGGGTGTTGCGAATTCCCAGTGCTGAGGTACAGGCTTCTGACATAGCGATATACTCGGCTTCTGTCGAAGATAGCGCTGTAGAAGACTTTTGTTTCTTTGACCACCAGTCAACCAGCATTCCGTGTAGGTAAATGCAGTAGCCAGATACGGAGTTGCGGTCGGAGGTGTCGCCAGCATGGTCGGCGTCGCAGTACACTGATAGGCGTGGCTGCTGTGCGTCGAGCTGGTACGTGATGGAGAAGTCGCGCGTGCCGTAGACGTAGGCGAGGATGCGTTTAGCTGCCACCATGATCTCCTCAGTAGGCGTGTGGCAGAATTGCGCGAGGTAGGTAACGTGGTAGTAGATGTCGGGGCGAATAGTGCGCGCGAGCCAGAGCAGTGAGTACACGATGGACCTCACAGGCGTCTCGATGCTGCGGTCGATGGTTTCGGCGGTGGGGAGCTTGATGTTCAGGCCCTCCAGCATAGGCGAACGCGGCTGTTGCTTCGACGTGTTGATCTCGAACTTGGAGGCGAGGTGCTCGATACTCCGTTCGTTGGAGATGTCAATTTTCGTGGGGACCAAGTCGCCGTTGTCGTTAGTCTCGCTCGTGACGTCGATCTTCAGCTGCAGGAACTGGTTGATGACGCCGGAGTAGGTAGCGGTGAACGTGGCCATGAGTTTGGCGTGAAAGAGAGCTCGAGTGAGCTCGTCGGCGCAGCCGACGACGAAGTCGTCGACGTAGATTAAGACCATCAGGAGTCTTCCGTTGACGCAGCCGATGTAGAGGCACTCGTCGTAGGTCGATCGCTTGAGGGTGGGGAAGTTGTCGCTCATGAACTTGTGGGCGGTCTCGCTCCAGAGTCGTCCAGAAGTACGGTGGCCATACAGGGCGTACAGCATCTTGGCGCCAAGGTAGCCATCAGGGTGTGTGTACTCTTTGGGGAACTTGACGTAGTACTGCTCGCTCTCGGGTACACGAGCTTGCAGGAAGGCCTGGGAGACGTCGTAGTGATACGGCATGCAGCCGTGGAGAATACAGAGCGTCATGAGGAGGCGAAACGTGTGAAGATTCGCGGTGGGGGCGAAGACGTCGAAGTCGCTGTAGTAGGACTTGTCGAGGTCGCCTCTGGTTGTGCATCGCATTTTGAACTTGTCGAGGGAGCCGTCCGGCTTCCTCTTCTTCTTGCAGACGAGCTTGGTGGGGAGGACTTTGGCGTTCTTGGGGAAGGTCTTCGTCAGAACGGCGCGTCCTTCTTCGCAAACGCCGAGCATCTCCTTGTGCATAGCTGCGTCCCAGTGAAGTCGATTAGGTCCAAGTAGTGCGGCTTTGGCCTTGATGTCGTCAGGCTCGTCCATGAAGACATCGTCTGGAAAGTCTGAGGTGACGTCGTCGGAGTCGCGAGTGGCGACGAGCATGGCTTTGACGGTAGTGTCAAGGACGACGGCGTCGGTGTCGCAATAGGCTGTGTTGTGACCGTCGAGGGAATTGAAGTACACCTGATAACGCAGTTCTGCGTCAGGAGTGTGGTCGACGGATACGACAGTGGCTGGGTGATACTTCTGCCTGTCCACTGGCCTTGCGGCGCATTGTGCGAAGCAGGGGTAGAAGACGTTGGTGTCGCCGTATTTCTGGCGGTGTCGTAGGTACCGTAGAAGTTCGGCGTAGTGGGCCTTGTCCATGGCGAGGTAGTGCTTCAGCGTCGTCCAAACTGGTAGACGTTGCTGTGTGCATTGCACTTGGACGTAGGCGTGAGTCTCGTTGCCGTGTTTGGAGCAGGCGGAATCGAGGATGGTGACGGATACGAGCTGCTGAGGGCGTCGAATCGGATAGAGGCTGCGAGTGTAGGGCTCGGCGTCGGTGGATGGCTCCGTTAGGGCGTCGTGAGTGTTGGCGAGGTGCTTCGCCATGAGATCGTAGTCAGGGAGGAAGCGAGGTCTCGCCAGCTGCTTGAGCTTCGCCTTGGCGGTGTCGAAGCAGAGGTAAACGGAATTGGAGACGTTGCCAACGTAGTTGTAGCGTTTGGCGTTGTCGATAAGTTTGGCGGAGACCTGGATTGGCTCGCCATCCTTCTGCCGTTGGTCAGGGTCTTGCCACACGTAGCACTCTGACCAGAACGGTCGGAGTTGGGCGTAGTCGAACTGCTCGCCCGTGAAACGGTAGTGTGGAGAGTCCATGTCAATGTGACGGTTGGGCATGGCGTTCATGATGGTGTTCGTGGCGTGAAGTGCGGCGAGGGGCCAGACGTTGAGCGGGGCTCCGTACGTCTTCATGATAGTGGTCATGATCTTCACCATGTCTCGCCATAGCACCTCAATCTGTGCCTGGAACTCGTGCATGTACGGAGGGCCTGGGCGGTGCTTGATGTTGTACTGGCGGAAGAGAACACGCATGTCTTCGGAGGCGAACTCGTGCGCATTGTCCGTCCGGAATACGATGTGTTTTGGGCGGTGGCCGTGTGCGTAGACGTCGTCAAGCACTTGTTGAAGATGAAGGTGTTGGCCACTCTTGGTAGAAGAGGAGAAGGTGTAGGCCTTCTTCGTGGCGGGGCACTTGAAGCCGTGGATATAGACGGAGTCGTCGAAGCCTGGCGGTCTACACGGTCCCCAGGTGTCCGCAAAGATGTACTCGAAGGGCTTGGCATCAGACCATTTTACTGGTTTAGCCGTAGGCGAAAGCGGTGGTGTCGAGGACTGCGGGATGGCCTTGGTGAACGTGTTGAAAGGTCCAGGTCGATGTGTGTTTGCGGCATGGCAGTGTGCGCAACCACAGTCGTTGAGTAACGTTCTCAAAGTACGCGGTGATATACGCTGGCTGTTGACACAGAACTTGACGCCTTGCCTGATGAGGTGGATGATATACTCGGCGGAGTAGTGTCCAAGGCAGGTGTGCAAGTACTGGTTCGGGTCGATGCGCGGCACTGTGGTGGCGTCTTTGTACAGCACTACCGTGTCGAAAGGGGTGCCCTGGATGAAGACTCTGTCGGCACCACCTTCTGCGGCTGCGTCGGTGAGTGCCTCAGGGTCGTAGGTACCCGCTCGAGGTCGAGAGAAGAGTCCAGTAGTGCCCGCTGGGATGTTGTCGATCTCCTGGAAGAAATAGGTGAGTGGCCACCAAGTCGCCGTTTCTGATCGACGTAAGACGACGGTGAACGAGGTGTTGTTTGGGTCTTTCCAGAAGTCCTTCAGCATCTTCGTGAGCATACGGTGGATGAGGCTGTTGAGGTACGGTGGGTTCGCCCAGAAGGCTCTGCCGTGCCAGCTGTGGTCCTCGGCAGGGTCGTCGATAGAGTAGAACTCATCGCACTGTGAGTTGCCCTCAGGGTACGGCTTGCCGTCGGTGTACAAGTCGACGTGGCAGGTACTGTGTGGGTTGAAGGCGGAGTAATCGAGGTAGACTGATCGCCGAACCATCCAATCAACTGTGCCCTTTTCGGCCAGGACTGAAGGTGAAGGCTGCAGTAGGGGTCGACGTTGAGCAAGAGAGTGTGCGGAAGTCGACGAAGGTGACCATTGGTCAGGGTGTACGATGTAGTCCTTCCCGGTGTCGATGATGTCGAAAAGACGAGCCTCGTGTTTCCACGTGAGCTCGATGAAGTCGGGAGAACCGAAGCCGCACTCGATCATCTGGCGGACGGAGAGTAGGTTCGGTGCATTGGGGTCGTAGTAGGTGTCCCGTAGCACCACCGTGTGTACGGTGCCGTCGTTCATGCTGAAGTCGAGCTTGGCTGTGCCGATACCCGCTGGAGCGAAGTCGGTAGAGCTGGCTGTGTGGAGTGTCTGGTGGCACTCGTTGACGTGGGTGAACATGGTCTTGCAGTTGAAGAGGCAGACAGAGGCTCCAGAGTCCGTGAGCATCTCATCACGTGGTGTCGAGGAACTACCCGCAGCGTATACGTGTTGTTCTCGAAAGGTGTTGCCGAAGTTACGACAACACAGGTCGCGGCAGTTTTTGACGGCGCCGCAACCGTGGTGAGGTAGTCAATGGATGGTGCTACGCCCGTGGCCACAATAGCCTTGGGAATAGACGTCATCGTCGAGGAACGTTGCGTTCATGTCGATGTGGCGAGGAGCTTGAAGTGCTAGGTGGTTCCGTAGCCATGAGTCCATGGCATCGTCGGTCATCAGACTTTGCCAGGATGATGTAGATGGCGGCTGCCGGTCGGTCTCCGTGTCGACAGAGGGCTCGTACGGGGTCGCAGCAGCTTCAGATGGCGAGAAACCCTGAGTTTTCGGTGTAATTAGTGATACACACTCAGGGTTTTCGATGATGGGAAAGGTGAAGTCTGCTGGTTCCTCATGGCGGCTCTGCACGTCGGATGAGGCTGATGATGATCTCGAAAAGTCACCGGGGGTGTCCGAGGTCGGTGTGAAGATGGTGGTAGCGTCTTCGGTCGGAATGGGCTTAGCCATGGTGTCCAAAACGGCTGCCGGGTCGATGGTCGGAAAATGGACTTTTGCAACAGCTTTTTCTTGCTGTTCTGAGTCCAAATCTGCTGCAAAGTAACAACCCATTAATGGCATGGGTGTTGTGGCACCTCCGGTCCGAACCATGGAAGCGTAAGTGGCCGTGGGGTTGGTGGATGGTGGATGAGGAAGGTCGGAGGTGGAAATGGACTGATCCAAGGTTCGAGTGGACTGTGGGAGCTCGCCGCAAAAGCTGATGATGTCATCTTTTTCACGGGGGGGTGCCAAGGGGGTCCGGAGGGGGTCCCAAGGGGGTGTACGGTGAAGTTTGCTCGTTGCCGATCTCGAGGCCAATCCGAGGGCCAATACGAGTCCCGGTAGGATGTAAATGTCGGGGGACTCGTCCTCTACACAGTGGCGGCTGTGCCACGTGGTGCATCCCGGTGCCACGTGGCAAGATGTGGTTTGCCGTAGGGTTTTGGCAGATTCCGGTGCCGTAGAGTTCGTGTTGAGGCTCCAGAAGTCTGCAGGCAGTAAATCCGCGAAGTCGTAGGTCTCCGGTGTAGAAGATGATGGTGGAGTAGTGTCCGCGGCTGCGATTGACTGATCCGGGTCCATGAGGAGGTCGGGAACGGAGATAGCGACTTCCGTAGGGTTTGTAGGTTCATGTAGGTCCATGGCCTCACACGGAGGTGTGCTCGGTGGAGGAGGTGGATCGTGAGGAGGAACGTGTTGAGGAACCACGATGGAAGACAATGCCACCTCGCCGGTGCCGAGGATGTCGTCGGAGGCGGCGTGGGAGGTTTTCTCGTGATTTTCGTTAGGGTTTGTGTCCACGGAGGTGATATACGCCTTCGGGAGCTTGTTGTCGTTCTTCTCGACGGTCTGAGTGGCCTTGGTCTTCATCTGAGGGCGGAGAGGACGAACGGGAACGAACCAGGAGTCATCCTCCTGGGGGCCGCGAGTCTTGCGCTGCTTCTTCAGAAGGCGTCGTTGAACACGCTTCTCCGCAGAAATGATCTTCTGGCGAAGGTGGTTGACTGCCTCTGGCTGAGAGAAGTCCTCGGAGTGGACGTCGGAGTGGAGCGGACGGACCGGAGGGTGATCAGACTGATCGGAGTCCTCGGCGGAGGAGAGAGTGTCGAACTTGTTCACGGACAGCACGTGGACGGAGTGTCCGATAGAGGGCTTCGGTCTCCAGGCCTTTTTAGGGTTGACGTTCTGGAAGTCGTCTGCGTCGGCCTCTTCGGACGTAGTCTCGCTGTAGTCCGGGGACACGGGCTGGAAATCGTCGCCGCCAGGTGGTGTCGGGACAGGGATGTAGAAACCCTGCTGTACCTTCTTCCTGTTGTGCTTGGAAGGAGGCACAGCCGTGGGCAAGGAGAAGACGTTGACGGAGGGGTTCGCGCTCTTCGTGATAGGCCAACTCATCTTTGGTGGCGTTTTCTGGAAGGCGGGGAAGTCCTCGTCGTAGGTGTCGTCGTGATCGCTGTCACCACCGTCTCTGAGGTGGTTGATAGACGGCTGCTGAGGCTGAGCACCACCGGAGGTCGAAGGCGCCGAGGTGCTTTGCCCCAAAGCTGCGGAGATCTCGTTGAGCTGCTCGGGGCTGAAGAGCTTCTGCATCTGCTCGAGCGTGGGTGTCGGCGGTGGAGGGACGTCGGTCTTCACGGTCGGCTTGGTAGTCGGCGGTGAGGATGATCGGGTGCTGAGGGAGTTCGCCGTCTTTCCAGGGACGGTGAACTTGACCACACGTTCCTTCAGCGAGCATGGGCAACCAGCACGTCCCGTGCTGTGGTGCACGGTCTTCTTCTTCACGACGTAGCAGGTGACGCAGGGCATCCAGTCGCCAGGCTTAGTGGGCGTAAATCTGACGCCCTCCCAGATACCCTTCACCTCGGTGTCCTTGTTGTCCCTGCCAGAATGCTTCGCTTTCGCGAGACGTAGCATCTCCTTCTCGTAGTCGATTTGGTCTTGCACGGGAGCGTCTCGGCGAGGGGAACGAGGGCGATTGTCGGTGAACTTCGCCGTCGTGGGTTTCTTCGGATCGTCCTTAGCACCACCTCGTGCGCCGCCACGGTCAGGCGTCTTGTCGCGGTTGTCGTTGGCGGGACGCTTAGGGTTCGTGCGGAACTCGCCCGTGAGGGCGTTGGCACGCGACGGGTGGTGTCCGGAGCGGATGTAGTCGGCATGAGTGGCGCCGATAGTGTACCAGCGGGTCTGGACGTCCTTGAAGAGGGCGTCTGCACCGCCAGGGTAGCCGTGGTTCTCGTTGCGGGCGTCGCGGTTGTACACCTCGATGATAGCGTGATACAGCGGGGTCTCGAACTTCTTCCTGGCGACCTTCTGGGACTCCCTGAGCATCTCGATGAAAAGCTTCTGGGCGTCCGTGTCGCTGTACAGAGGGTACTGAATGCGGTGGAGCTGGATCTGCGCCCTGAAGGACTCGATAATGAGCATCGGGTCGTCGCTCTCCGTCACCCGTAACGCCTTGACGTTGTTGAGGTACTCGTCGGTGTCCATTGCCGGGTAGTTGGCGAGAAGGCAACGAAGATGAAGCAATAGTGCACGACCGTCTTTCGTAAGCCACTCGTCGGCGAGAGTGAGGGCGTTGATCGACGTTTTGGTCGTGGAGGCGGTGACCTTCATGAGGAGGGCCGCGAGGATGGCGTTTAGGCACTCGTCGTAGGCGGTCGCGACGTCCATGGTGACTAGTCGTTGACGGAGATCGAGTAAACGCTCAGAATGTCCGACTCGTACGGTCTTGAGAACCGTCCCAAAGGCGGTGACGAGCTTGTTGAAGACGACTTCTCCTCCGCGGCAAAGCACATTGAGTTGAAGTTCGGTCGGTTGTTGGTCACGAGGAATGTCCGTGAGGTTGTAGTACTCGGTCTTCAACGCCTTGGCGAGGCCGGTGATGTAATTCGCCGAGAGGAAGTACCGGAAGAGCTCGGTACGCGTCTTGGTGGCGAGTACGGCGGTGACGGTCTTGGGCGGGCGCGTGCCATTGGCGTAATCCGCTTGCGAAATCTCGTCCGTAGTCGCCGCGATGGCGTTGGCGGAGACGTTGTAGGATAGTTGTGCGCCCGATAACTCGTCGAAATTGTCGTAGTGAGGCGACGAAGTCGAAGAACGTTGGACGGTGGCGAGGGATTCCTCGCATTTCTTGGTGATAGCGGAGATTACGCTCAATCTATCCTCCAAATCTGCCAAATTCGTGGCAAAGGCCTCGGACGTCATGTACGTGAGAGGAAAGTCGTTGATGGCCTCGGTGTTGTCCGCGACGACGACGAATGTGTTGCGGAGTCGTTCGGCGAGGGTCTCGTTGGTGGCCTTGAGCGAATCAATAGCCAAATGGTGGTTGTTGACGAAGGTGATCAAATCCTCCATCGTTGCCGTAGGTCGCAATAGCGGGTCGTTCGTGAAGAGCGAGCGCTGAATGGGTCGTTGTACCGTCGTTTGTTGTGAAAGTGACGGTGAAATTGGTGTCGTAGTGGGCGTTCTAGCCGGTGGCGAGGGTGCATCCATCGTTCAAATCGGTCGGTTTGTTGCCGTAGGTGAAGGGATGTCGTACGTGATGGCCTCGTGGTTGAAGTTGGGCAAAATTTGAGTTTGCCTAGTGGATTTTGGAAAAATGATCCAGCGCTTCCGCGGCACAGACTAGCAAATGTCGATCTGGAGAGGCGTCCCCCCCCGAAAATCTAAATGTGTCGGCCGCGCGCGGAGAGTCCTAGTGAGCGGGTCTCAAAATAGCAATCTGTGGATCTGACGTAGTCGCAGTAGTGGAAGTCGTGGTGGGCTCATACCAGATGAGAATACAACAAAAACAGGAAATAATAAACACAAGCAAGAGCAAAAACGATATACTGCTGTAGAAGAATATACTTGTCGTACTGTTCAGTTGTTATTTTCTCTAAGTGAAAGTGGAAACGGTAACTGTTTAGTTTAAACTGTTCTGGTAGTGACACGTCAGCAGTGACAGAGTTCGAAGTTCTCGGGTGAGAATTCGGACTGTGACGTCTGGTCAGACTGTGACACACCGAAAGGTGTCAACTCGAAATACAGTGATAGACGTGTGACACGAGTAACTGTGAAGCTGTGACTCGTGCTGCAGTCGTCCAGAAAGATGTATACTCGTCACCTCTCTGAAATGACGATAATTATGTTCCTCCTTTTCGAGAATTGTCTTGTGGGGCGTTTGTTGTCGACTGCAATGAGACGCCCGCCCTCACCGCCTTCGGAGAGATACGTTACCTTGAGGAAATGTATATCCTCTAGATATACATTTCTAAGAATGTATATCGAGAATTAAGGCGAGGGACTTTTCGCGCAGCCCCAATGGCGGAAGTCGCTCCTGTGGTCCAGCCTGTGGACCCGATGGAATCTCGGCAGGCCGTTTTGACTTTGCGCGCGAATCGGACGTACCTGATCCTACATATGCCGACAACTGTGTTGAGGGTTGCGGGGACGGGGGCTCCTGCTCCGGCCCGTAAGAGGAGACGTTGCCTCAATCTTGCGTCTCTGATTAGGCGCCTGCTGGTGTTGGGGCCTCCCTTCCGGTGAATGCCTGGGGGGTGTAATCCTCTGTGGTGCTCGTTTTCACGGTGTGCGCTATCACGGTGCCCAACAACCGCAACAATCTTCGCCCCTCCAACACCTACGGGTGTATCTAACAGTACGGTGTGCCCAATGGGCTCACCGCTGGAGCACCCTCGAACCCGGCTCCGAGCCTCCGACTCCAACTCCGGCGGGGATTTTCTCTACGGGCCGGGTCACCTCAGGTGGGCCACCACTTTCGTCCCGGCAGCCATCCCAGGTAGCTAACTTCTTTGTTCTTCTCCCCTCCTCACTCCCACCTCGACTCCCCGTCACCCTTACACTTTTCAATTATTTGTCGTTTAAATGGGCTCGGTTACGAGACCTGGTTTGAATTAGTTTGTTTGAAATCCACTCAGCTTGTGTTACGGTGGTTTGTGTGTAGTGACTACGGGTTGTGAATATGTTGTGTTATTCCCTCTTTTTCCTTCTTGAAACGAAATTGGTTTTTTGGATTTGAATGTTGTTTTGCATTCCCCGTGGGGGCTAATGTTGGCAGAATCACGGCCACGGGGTATGCCCGAGGGAGCCTGCACACTTTGAAAATCCTCTAACTGTGAGGTGTCCTTCGTGGAAGGGTTATTTGAAATGAAATGAAAATCCTCAGACTGTGAGAGGTGTTCTCCGTGGGAGAATGAATGTCAATTTGAAATGAAATCCTCAAAATTGTGAGGTGTTCTCCTTGGGAGAGCTAATGTTGAAAATCCTCAAGTTGTGAGGTGTTCTCCTTGGGAGAACCATTATCCCTTGGGGATTTGCTGAGGACACTGGTCCGGTTTTTCTGTCTAAATCCCGATGTTTGATGTGGGAATTCGTTTTAATGCACACCTCATTGTGTGTGGACAGGCGAGCAATGATGATGTTGATGATGTGGTTATCACCATGGCACTGCTTGCCCCGACGGTGGGGGGATGACTGATGCATTTGTTTAAATCATTGGATGATGACAACTTATGTCACGACTGCATGTGGACACCATATGCATCGGAGGAGTTAATTATCCCTTGGGGATTTCTTGTTGCGGAACAATGGTTCCTAATTGTTGTTGTGGAACATTTGGAAATGCATGGCCTTAATTGTGGTTGTTTGATTTGTGAAAGCAGGCCGATGATGATGATTTGCACACCATATAATTGCCATCAGCTGGCCTTTGTGCTAAAATTCTCTAGTGGTGGAACAGGCACCGTTCAGGGATGATAGGATCACGTGGATGCCTAACGGTGTACAATTAACTTGCTAAAATTTGTTGTAACACTTGTCGTATATGATTCGATGATTTTTGCTTGCATGAACTTGGTTCGATTATTGTTTTACCCTTGGTTAACGGTAGATATGTAGAAAGCATTCCTCTTCAAGGGTGGTGATCGATTTGTGATTTCGTAAAGTAACTGATTAACTAATGGGGCTTTGTAGTTTGTTATTAGTTAAAATGATCGAAATTGCAAAAGTGCAATTTTGCATTTGATTTTTTGCTCTACGTTGGATTTCCAATTGTATTTTATTTTCAATCTCGGCTAATTTTTGCTCTACGTCAGTTTTCAGATTTTTTGGAATGCTTGATTTCAGATTTGTTACATCTGTCATTTTGCTCTACGCTAGACCTACAAAATTCAATTTTTGGCTAGTTTTGCTCTACGCTAGTTTTTAGTCTTTTGGAATGCTTGATTTCAGATTTTTACATTTGTCGTTGTGTTGTACGTTAGTTTTCAAATTGTCGATGTCGGCTAATTTTGCTCTACACTCGTTTCAGATTCCAGTTTTGGAATGCTTGATTTCAGATTTTTACATCTATCATTGTGCTCTACGTTAAATTTTCAATTTTCAATCTCGGCTAATTTTTTGCTGTACACGTCAGTTTCAGATTTCATCTTTTCGGAGGCTTGATTTCAGATTGTTACATCTGTCATTTTGCCCTACGTTAGTTTTCAAATTGTCAATGTCGGCTAAATTTTGCTCTACCCTCGTTTTCACATTGCAGTTTTTAAAATGCTTGATTTCAGATTTTCTACATCTATCATTGTGCTCTACGTTAAACTTCCAAAATTCAATTTTGGTTCATTTTTTCTCTACGTCAGATTTCAGTCTTTTGAAATGCTTATTTCAGAATTTTTCGATTTTTTAACATTTGTCAATTTGCTCTACGTTAGATGGCCATTTTTCGGATTTGCTTAAAATTGCTTTACGTTAGACTTCAGATTTCAGTTTGGAGTGATTCACTACTTACCAAGCTCAATGGTTGTTGCTACCTGCATGTATGATGTCTCATCCTTTCGGTTTTTTAGAGAGTGCATTTTTTCCGGGGCCAACCAACACCGCACAAATTTCACTACTACATTCGAAGGCGATGAGCCTCCAACCATCGCGAACACCCTTTGTCTCCAATTGCGAAGATCTTTGCAGGACAGATTCCACACATGGCTGGGTGTCGAATGAAGAACCCTCCGCGGGTTAAGTTGAAGGTAGGATTTTAATGAGCCATTTACCATCTTGTTCACATCGCTTGAGTTTGAAAGGTTGTTGCTACCTGCTTGTCTCATCCTTTTCGGTAGTTTTGAGAAGTGCATTTTTTCCGGGGACAACCAACACCACACGAGTCACTACCGCATACGGAGGCGATGAGCCTCCAACCATCGTGAACACTCTTCGTCTCCAATTGTGAAGATCTTTGCAGGACCGAGTCTACACACGGGTCGTGGGTGTTGAAAGAAGAACCCTCCGCGGGTTAAGTTGAAGGAAGGATTTTGATAAGCCATATACCATCTTGTTCACATCACTTGAGCTGGAAAACAATTCACAATAGATCGTCCTTAGCTTCGGAACATAAAATCACTTGAACCATGTATACTAGCCGGAAGCGGGCCTAATGGAATTCCAGGTGCGAGCTGCAATTTATTTCATTCTACTTTGGATTCCGCACGTGAGTATGCGGAGGATCGAACGCGTGGGAGCGAGTTGCAGCCCCTTTTGTCGAGACTCAGCCTAAGGAAGACTCACTTAGTGTGATGGAAATTCTTACCGGAGTTTGCTGCTTTAGTTCTTGAGCCATTTCTTGTGACGATTTTATTGACAGGGGTGCCCGTCGTCGCGTAACTAACACTGTTTGTTTGTGAAAAATGTGCGATATTTGAATTAAGAATTTTATCTTGGCACTATCGTTGAGATGTCAGCTTTGCTTGCTCCTTTTTTCGTTCTCAGAAATTCGCCATTAAGGTTTTACAGTGTTGGGGGTGCACCTTCGTGCAAAACTTGAATCTGCGGGGGAGGCGCCGAATTTGGGAAACGTTCTCTCACGACTACAACGATATATTTTATCTCGGTTTGTGGCAATCACCGATGCCGCAGTTAAGCTGGGGAATCCCCCCCATCCTTGGTTGAACGGTCCTTGATGGGGGGGAGCATTTTTGGAAGAATGGCTTGAAATTCACGGTGGTTGCAATCGACGTTTCCACATACTTGCATACAAATAATAATAATAATTTCTGGGACGGTGAAAGAGATTGCTTGCTGTTGGCCGGAACCTGGCCGTGTGAGGATGCTCGCTTGGGGCCGTATCATTACTGTCCACAATTTCGGATTTGACGTGTTCTTGAGAGACCCTGTACTTGATCAGTTTTGGGGCGATTGTCCGCACCATGGGCACTTGATTTGGAAGTGCGATGCGCAGATATGGCAATATAAATCTGAACGATTTTCCTTTCCTTGTCGGAATTTAGAATCTGGAAATGTAAATTGTCTTGGAAATTTGGGTCAACCGCAGTAATTGATGGACCCTCAGATAGACGTGTTTGCCGCGAGGTAAGTTTCTCGCTCGCCCCTCCCGAACCAGCAAATTTTAAAAGCTTGGTTGTCACTGCAGTTCTTGCTCTGGACAATCGATATTCTATACATGTTATGTTTGAGCTTCGAGAAATGCCACCGGGCGTGATTTGTAAATCGTTTAGAGAAAATGCAGTATTCGGGTGATCCAATTTTGGAAAGTATGGTATAATTTCCTTTCGAACCTTGGAATTCGGAGGTTTGTGTACTGATGACATCCCTTTACACGTTTCTTGACAACCAGGTAGGAATTTCTTTGCCAAAGACGTCGTCTAGCAATTTTGCGTTCTCTCCACAAATGCACATTTTGGATTTTCGAAAATGTGGAGGATTGGGCCTCAAAAGTTTGGGCCTTGGAATCTGGATCCTGCTTTCTGTTAGTAATGATGACCCCCTTTGCACGTCTGCCGACAATCAAGTTTGGAAAGCCTCTTCGACAATTTTGCATTGTTAAGGGAGCAAGGAGATGCAGTCCTTTGGACGTTTTGAATTTTGAACTCCTTTCTTGAGATTTAGGATCTTGGAATCTGCGGGTTTGGGTTTTTTGCGTTGATTTGGGCGTTTGTTACTAAGGAAGGTGCTTCGTCAACCCCCCAGATGGAACATCCTTTTGATGTCATCAAGGAACATGTGACGCACTCCTCAGGCATGGGTCCGTGGAATCCTAACAATCTAGGGGAAAAATTCCCCCTCCTCCACAAGAGCTCCGGTCGGGCACAGAAGTATGATCGGGACATGTGCCGAAGGCAGAGATTACGACGATGATAGATACACTTGTCGATCGGACGTTAACTGGATGTTTTCAAGCACAACATCAATTAGGGACCCTCTTTCGGAACGTCGATTGGTTCGACGTCTTGATGCACGTCTGTTGTCATGTCGGTGCTTCCTCGCCCATATGGGCAACATTTTTGCTGTCGGGGAACGGGTGGCACACTCCCCTGGTGTGGGTCACCGGAACCCTGACAGACTTAAAAATCGTCCATCCTCCTCCACCGAGCGCAGGGCCTGGTGAATTCCGGGGTGCGATTTTTGAGTGGCACCCTCTACCGAGCAGCGGTCGCCGTTTTGTTGTTGTTTTTTGTTGCATTCTCAGGCATTACCGCTTCCTGCGAACAACTCTGCAGACATTTTATTCGACAGACTGCAAGGACATGCAGCTTCACAATCTACAGGACATACATCTATGTTCAAGGGACCCAAGATGGATCCTGACTGCTTCTTGCTAGAATTTAAAAATGGCATGTTGGTAAGATTTGTCCCCTCGCTTGATAATTGTTGTTTAAGGCTCGACTTCCGATACGGTTGTTATGGTATGCGATGGTGGCTTTTTCCTTGGATCGAGACGAATGGGGATTTTTTTCGTTGTAGGTTGACACTCGGGGGTGATCGTCCCTTGTTCGGAGACGTAGTGTTTCTAGCGAATTGGTCCCTCGTCGATTAGATAGGCAGACAGATTTGCACAGAGGCAGGATGTGAAGCTTTCTACGGCACGAAGGAATGTGAAGCCGTTACTGGAACTTTGGAACGGGTTAACACCTCCAAAGTTTTTTCTTTGGATCTTTCCGGTTTTCGGCACCGCATGATTTTGTATTTTAGCCTTGAGATTTCCTTTGGAAAGCAAGTAATGCGATCAACACAGTTCCTTTCTCAACGGTCGCGCACGGGGTCGTGCGATCGCGCAGCCGAGCATGCTAAAAGCTCAACAAATCTGTGATTGGTTGCCTTTTTTCTTCTAGTACATTTCAGGACTTCGGGAGGACATGCCATCCGGAATTCCTTTTGCATGAAGAACGGTAAGTTGTTTAGCATGATGTACGTGTGCGTGGCTGTGTCCAACGATGAGCTGGCCGCGAACTGAAAATTTGCGCACTCAAAATCAGGAAGAAAGGTAAATGGTTAAGTTCAAAGTGCGCGAGATTGGCTGTGTCCAACGACGAGCTGGCAGTGAACTGAAAATTGTGCACCCCAAATCAGGTTCTCCCGCGTTGTTGTTCGCGTTTGATTAACATGGTGGGGGGTTGTCTTATCCAAGTATCCACTGGGCCATCAAAAATAGATCATTGTAATTGGGTCCTTGTCGTTACTTTGATCCTCGCGAAGGTTACGTAAGGTGTGCTTTCTGAAGAGGCCAAGAGTGTAGCTGCCCTGCGGGGCCTGTTTTCCCTTTCAAGAGAGGTGCCAATTGGTATATGAAAATGGGTTCGCAAATCGACTTGCGGAGGGATTCTGAGTCAGATCGAGGGGGGGTCACTGATACAGTAACAAGATTGTCCCAATGGCTTGTTTCGGATTAAACAGGAATGCTAGGGGATACGTGCCGGCTTAGCCTACGGGGGATCGTTGCTGCTCAACATTCGCAAGGACGGAGGCCTTTGGTTGAGCCTTTTTTTTCCCGAAGGGACTTTTGTCTTCTACCGGGGCAACAAGTCATTGCCTGAGACATGCGTATGGGGAGCATTTTCATTCATTGAAAAAAGTTTGACAGGTCAATGTGCCTACCGGCTGGTGACGGAGCGTATGATTTTGAAACATTGTGTGCCTCATGCGGATTGATTTTTGCCTAAAGCGCTCATGGGATTGGTCGTAGGCTTTTGATGCGTAAGCTTTGGCACGGAACAGGATCGCGAACAACTCCCCCTTGGCTTGGATAATGTTGCCAAAAATACCGCCTTGAACTGAATGTGGCACAATCTTCCGTGCAAGTTTTTGTGTATGATTCACTTCTTTGTTGGCTCGATTGTTTGAGGGTCGGGAGAGGCGGCAAGAGGCGGCGTGGTTTTAGGTGTGGGCGGAGAAGCGATGCCGGCGTGGTGCCTTGGTTTTTTTCGCCTTCTTTTCCGCTTCTTTCTCGCCACTCCTACCCAAAGCGAGCGGATCTGAATGGCGAACCCAGCAATCATCCCGATTTCGGGAAATCCATTGGTTCAACAGTACTTACTGTTGATCCTTGGTGTTCTCCCTAATTTGGGAATGAGGCGTCATCGGGGAGACAGATCGTCATATTCGCTCCCACTCCCGAACCTGAATCGATTGCTTGCGCCGGTTCACTTCCGGTTGTGAAACTGATGTCGCGCATAAGACTGAAGAATTTGTACCTGTTTCCACTCATTTTCCTGCCTGCTGACGAGTCTACGCTTTTTCCCTGTGTTTTTGATTGTTTTTTCTTTCTCCCTCATTCATGAGTTTCGTGTTTCTAACTTCGCTGCGAAGGTACACCCGGGCTGTGGCGAGAACCGCAAGACCGGCCGGTTGCTGCTTTGATGGGCTTTGATGGCTATTGGTAAGTTGGGCCGGGAGTTGCTGTTGTCTTTGATGCGACTAATTCTCCGCCAGCGACGAAGGGTGCGCCCTCCTTGCCGAGTTTCTTCGGTTATTTGTTGCTTTGTGCAATTGGGTAATTGGGATATTTGGCGAATTGGGTAAGTTGGGCTGGGAGTTGCTGTTGTCTTTGATGCGACTACTTCTCCGCCAGCGACGACGGGTGCGCCCTCCTTGGAGAGATACGTTACCTAGAGGAAACGTATATCCTCTAGATATACATTTCTAAGAATGTATATGGAGAATTAAGGCGAGGGACTTTTCGCGCAGCTGTCACAAACGCTTGCGTGACGTGGCACGTCAGCAACGTTGTGAAGGCTAAGTGACAACCACGAGCAACAGTATAGTGGTGACCAGCTGTGACCGAGGTGGTGACAGGAGACACTCGAGACGACAAGTGACACTGTAGAGTGTAGCCAGAGAAATGTGACAGGACGTGACCTGCTGACTCACGCTGTAGTGTACGGAAGCTGGAGGCTAACGGTTTTTGGAGATAGACTGTCGGCGAGCGACTGGAAGTTCAGTTGACTCATTTTGTTTTGCCTTCGCAGCAGCACAGGCTTGTGCTCAGACCGCGAAAACAGTAGTAACTCTAACATCGGTAACAGCTCGGACAGTATATTTGCGATATTTTAACGCGTGCGCTCTAACTAGCGTGTCAGAATTGACGATTCGGGTCAATTTTTTTTCAAAACAAAATGTGCCATGTGGGGGACCTTTAATTACTGAGCTGACGTCAGTGTTTGTTTTCGGTCCGGCATTTGCTTGCGGTACAGTGCGGCAGCGAGAAGCTACTCGTGCGACGAACCTAAATTGCGAACCTGAAGCTAAAGGAACTGACCCAGGGGCATATTCTGCACTGGCGAGCTCCACAGGGATCTTTGAGGAGTTCTGTCCCGGACCCAGGGGCATACTCTGCACTGGAATGGGCAGCTCTGATAGGAAATCTGGAGCTGAAGGAACTGCGTGAAGGGGAATCAATCGGGGAACTGATCAAAGCCATAGCACATCTGGCGAACCTCAGGGGCATATTCTGCACTGAGCTAGCAGTAGAACAGTAAGTGCGGTCTGCGAATTAACACTCACGGTCAGCCAAGACGGAAACCCGGCAAAAGAGGGCAGCGAGAGTTACCCAGCACTTCACGGCTGGAACTCTTACGGGCGAAGATCTGGCAGAATCCGAGCAAGAGGCGGCGGCTGCGGCAGCGGCGGCGGAATCAGAGGCAGCGATAGCGACGGCGTTTCTAGAAGCTGACCCTACAAAATTGGAGTATTCCAAAGGCTTGGACGGCACCATTCCGGGCGCCCGGAACCGTCCTGAAAATATTTGGTAAAATTCCAAGCCTTTGGAAACCGCCAGGAATTGCAAGGTGAAGCTTTGGGTTTTCCCCTAGGAGTCCTATGGGGTTCCAAGCCGACGGTCCTACGGGGTTCCAAGGGGCTGGACCGAAATTTGTTAGTCCAATGGGTCCTGGTCGATTCCAAGCCGTTGGACCTATGTCCTCGGATTACGTATGACCGAAGTCGTCGGTCAAAGGCGGTTCCAACGGTTTGGAATTCATTTTGGACAATTCCAAGCCTTTGGAACTTTCCAGTCTGAGGTCGGCAGTCTGAAATCGGAGGTTCAACGGCTTGGAACCCCATTGGACCGGTCTCCGCGCAGCACGGGCGTGGTTTCAAAAGATTCCAAGCCTTTGGAACTTGCTAGTACGAGTAATGAAGCTCGAACCCGGAGGCTCAACGGCTTGGAACCCCATTGGACCGGTCTCAGCGCAGCACGTGCGAGGGTTTCAAAAGATTCCAAGCCCTTGGACCTTGTTAGTACGAGGAATGAAGCTCAAACCCGGAGGCTCAACGGCTTGGAACCCCATAGGATCGGTCTCTGCGCAGCACGGGCGTGGGTTTCAAAAGATTCCAAGCCCTTGGACCTTGTTAGTACGAGGAATGAAGCTCGAGCCCGGCGGCTCCACGGCTTGGAACCCCATAGGACCGGTCTCTGCGCAGCACGAGCGTGGGTTTCAAAAGATTCCAAGCCCTTGGAACCCCATAGGCCCAGTCTCTGGGCAACACGGGAGCCCTACGTTTTCACAGAAGTTCAATATAGTATTGAACATGTATTGAACGCATATTGAACGCATATTGAAGAAATATTCAACATATTGAAATTATTCAGCATTATTCAGTATATTGAACCAACGTATTGAACCGCGATCGGCCTTAATAGTGGTGAAAGTGAGCATGTTGGCATGGGCACTCAAATGGTGTCAGACTCACCCACTAGCACTTGGTATCATCTAAGATAGGGTCTAGCCTTATGGTGACAAATTTTCGCGGCATTTGGACGCGCATCGCAGAAGTTGGCATTTTGGGGCTTTGTCAAAACTGGGGCCGTTGTATTGAACATAGGCAAAACGATTGGAGGGGTGTTCAATATGTGTTCAATACTATATTGAACCTATGTTGAACACCTGTTGAACACATATTGAAACATTCACTCATACCTAATTCCTTCAATGCATCTTCAGTATATTGACATTATGGCTGCAATGAGAGTGAACTCTGCAACCCTCATGTATTTTTTATTCAATACATGTTCAATATGTCTGCTATAAGCGTGAAGTCCGCAGTGTACCGAAACTCTATGAGTCAGCACACTTTCTGCAGTACCACGATCCCGTGGGAATGTCGGTGAGCCCTGCACATCGCGCGTGCATAGCCTCTTTGCACGTTGCCATCTCACACAGAAGGAGCTCACCACCTAACCTACACTTCCCGCATGTGTCAAAGTGGACATCGCGCTCCCAATATGCCTATCAACTTGTGCAAGTTTCTCCATATTCTGGTCGCTCGTATCAAGTACCACCGCTGAATCCATGCAGGGGTGTTTAACTATGACTACTTGCGCTTGGACTCGGATTGGCCAGGAGGAAGGGCTCTTTGTTGTCCATAGTGTACTTGGAGGTGTCCCATGGGTTGAAGGTGTAGAAAGCCTTTGACACCTTGTCCGCGCCGAGGATGGAGTTCTTGTTGTGCTTGAAGCTTGCGATCTGAGCAGGAGTGGGCAGAGGTAGCCAATCACATTAAAAAAAATGTAGGCCACACCGCCAATGGTAACCTTCAGGATGGTGTTAATGATACCATACCTGCGCACGACGAAATGTTCAATATTTATTCCACACACGTGTGGTATATTGGAGGCATATCGAGGACGTATTGAAGACATGTTGAAGACATATTCCAAAGATCGATATCTGAAAGGCAATGAAACATGCAAACTCGTGGTTGAGGTCGTACCTGTCCTCCCACTCTTCATCGGCATCGTTATCAGTCTTGGGGAGCATAGCGCGGACGAAACACTGAGTTGTTGTTTTCCCTTTGTCTCCATGTCTAGTGCGATAGAAGACATTTCCGATCTTCACCTTTGAGAACGTGTGACACTTGGGTTCGGGGCCCATCATGAGCAAATGCTCGTAAGCTGTGTATTGCCGATCAGGCCATCCTGTAGGGTCCACCCATGGACTGAATGCGATCTCTGGCGGCACAACCTCATTTGTTCGGTGCCGCGAAAATGATGTTTTAGTGCGCGCGGCAATCTCCTTGTGATGACGAAATATTCTCAGTGTGCGTTCGGTATATGGAAGGAATATTGAAACATTTTACAACATATTGAACTAATACTACAACCCCCCCCCAGACCTCGATATTTTGCCTTACTGCAGGGGGGGTTGGACCCCTACCGTGGGGCCTTCTCCTATTACGAGTGATCCTACATGCGCCGCAGGCGAACATTTTCAAATAACGACATTGCTGATGATTCGTATGAAATGCACCATATTATTTCACCCCCACCCCCCGACTCCGTTTTCGAGTCTCACTGGGGGTATGACCCCCAGCCCCACCTGTTTTTGAGCACTGGGGGTACGACCTACCCCCACCCCCAAGACTCCGTTTTGAGCACTGGGGGTACGACACCCCCCCCGGACATTGCGATGTGATGTGCTGCCCCCTCCCCCAGGGGGAAAGCGTGGGCAGCCCATGATTTGGTATGTTGAAGGCATATTGAACACATATTGAAGTATATTGAACGAATTTTGAAGCAAAGCACCAACGCAAAACCTAGGTGTTCCGACCCCCTCACAAAAAACGAACACCACCTATGTCGCAAAAAATAGGTCCTGTGTCCACACAACAAGGCTTTCCAGAATTGAAGAACATTTTTTACCACTTTTTTTTTGTGCGAGCTCACATATGTTCAACACTTCTTCAACATATTGAAAGGCAGGGCTCAAGGCAGGGCTCAAGGCAGGGCTCAAGGACCTTTTTGTTCCATATGCTGAAGGCAGTCGGACTCAACAAAAATCTAAGAAAATTTGTCCAAAAATCGGGAGGGCTCACTTTGTCCAATACATGTTCAATAGGTGAGGGCTCACTTCAATATGTATGAGACTGCAACCATATTGAAAACATATTGAATAAAAGTGCCACGTCGGTTTTCCGAAACGCCACGTCGACAGGCTTCCGAAAAACCGACGTGGCACTTTTATTCAATATGTTTTCAATATGGTTGCAGTCTCATACATATTGAAGTGAGCCCTCACATATTGAACATAATCGAATTTTTTTGGCATACAATTGGATTCCAAATTAAAATTCAAAGCAAAAAATAAATCTGCACCCCTCGTTGAATCGAACGCCCGAAAATCGTACCTGCTGAAGCTGTAGAAGGCGGTGACAGATTTCAGGTACCCATGGTTCGCTCAGACGATTCCCCACCTGAAGATCAAAATCGATCGAGATCGCGGCCATTAAAATCGCGGGTGTCGTGAATGTGAATATGACAATGACATGCCATTGCCATATGCCATACCATACCATACCATACCATACCATACCATACCATACCATACCATACCATGCCATGCCATGCCATGCCATGTGTTCCGGGGTATATTGCAAGGAAGTATGGTGTCGACGAACGTATTATATACGAATATATACTGACAATTGCTGGTAAGTAAGTTGCATGCTATTTCTAAGGTTACTATCTAATTTCGGTTCACACAAAACTGAGAAGTCCGTGCACGAGCAACTCCTCTTAACATCACATCCGACCTACACACGATTATTTCCCCCAATCGTCCGTAGGTACAATCTGACATTCACATCGATCGATGATTGTATGCCTCACAGACGGTCACTCCTATATCGTCTGTAGACACGGTCCAATCATCTGCAAGCATGAGTCAGACACCTGTTAGCACGATCACATCGATCGACGATCCGTGGTCCTTCCGACGATTATTCCCTAATCGTCCGGGGACACGATCCAGTTATCTGTGGGCACGATCCTGATCTCATATCTAGCTGTGGACTCGATTCGTCATTCGATATTCGATCCCTGGATTTCCCATTATTGCAATGCTGTGCCTCCTGATCTCATATCTAGCTGTAGACTCGATTCGTCATTCGATATTCGATCCACGGATTTCTCATTATTGCAATGCTGTGCCTCCGGGCACAACTCTCCCCCCCTTAAGAGGTGGCCATCTCCTGATCCACTCTCTTCTTAAGTTACTGACCAGTTCTTGGGTTTTCTGGTTCCCACCAGTTCTAAGGTATGCTGGCTCCTGTCATACATCTGCCACCATCCAGTGCGTTTGGGTCTCGAGGTCCCGCCACAAGGACGCTATCCCAAGAGACCTTCCACTACACCTTCCGGAGTCTAAGGCAGGTCTTCGTCTTCGTCTTCCATCGTCGACGCTTGGCACACACTCCATCAGGCTGCCGGGTCCTGCTTCAGCGCTAGTCTTCCATACTGCAACGCGTGGAACAGGTGATATAGTAGGGGTCCGGGAATCGGGTACACCGCTCGGGAATCTCGTGCGCCCGTCTGATCCGGATGTGGTCCGACTTGCGCAGTATCAGGATGTCCTCCCGTAGCCCACTTGTAAGCGCACGGTGTGTCCGCAGTACATTGCAGAAGGGGGGTCTGCGGAGGAGTACTCGTCCAAATACACGTGGGCTTCCGGTACCTCTTCCCATATTTACAATAGGTGCAGAAAAGCGGTTCCGGCAACTTGTCCATTATCGGGCGCAGGCGTAGGGCATTGGGGAAACGACCTTCAGGGTTTTCTAGAAACCAGTGCTCGGGTTTGAAGTACTCAATGATGTCCAGTGTCCGTTGCACGCACTCGTCTGCAGATTGCAGATCTGGGGGTCCTCCAGTCGTTCTCGCCTGACTGTATTGTGTACACGGTGGGCTTGCCCAGATCACATCGAAATACCCAGGGGGATACTGGCGGTAGTCCCAGTCTTCGATGGTGTTAACATGGGTGGCCCTCCACAATGGGTCGTGATCCACGGTCACCGCTTGGGAGTGGGGGAAACACTTGTCGAACTGTTTTTCCACTGACCCGGTGCCACTGAACATTACCAATATTCTTACCGGGCGTTCGTCACCCCAGTCGGCTTCTGTGACTCGTGCAACTTCTCCATCATCCAGAGTGCACAAGCTTTCCCACGGTAGGCACGCTTCTTCTGATACTGCCGGCTCGGGTTCATCACAGGGGTGTTGAATCAGCTGCGCAAGAGTGACTTCTGCTGCCGCTGCGGTGTCCACCGCTGCATCTCGGAGTCGCCGGCGACGTTCTGCGACCTCCTGCATTGACTCTCGTTGTCGGCGTAGGCGTTCTTCTTCAAACTCCTTCAGCTGCTGATTCTCCCCTCCACGGTTCATCTTATCCCGGGTTCTCCACTGATCGTGAGCGGAAGAGAATCCAACCCAGCGCACCTTCCACTCCTCTACCTGTTTGCCTCGGACTGAACGTACCCGATAGGCGAGGATCTTGTCCACATAGGCTTCAGCTTGTCCGTCCACCATGACCGGTTCGGGGATGGGGATGACGGATCGACGGGCGAAGGAGTCTTCACCTCCCACATGCGGTTTGAGCCGATGTTGGGCAAACACGTCGTGGATCAGCCAGTGAGGGGGAAGTCGGAGTCGATAGGCGACCGGGGCCCCTCGTTCAGCCTCTGGCAGCTCGGCTTGTAGGTCGCTGTAGAAGCGCTCCACTACAGGGACTGGTCCATGCCACCGGCGACCTAACTTCCTGCAAAGTTTCCGGTCCATCAACTTCTCGGTAAGGTGCTTGGCCTCAATCCAAACGAGGTCCCCCACTTGGTACTCCTGTTGGGAATGCCGCTGATCGAACTGAGCCCGCTGCCTCTGCTGCGCTAACTCGAGCCTGGCCCGAGCGTCCCGCAACTGCGACGAAAATTTGACTGCCATCTCGTGCGCTGTCCCCACCCCCCCTTTTCGTCGCTGGGCGCCAGGCTCCGTAGCCGCCTCCAGAAACAAGTCCAGTTGGGACATTGGTGACACACCGTAGCAAAGCTCAAATGGCGTAAAGCCGGTAGCCTCACTGCGAGAGTCGTTAATGGCGAACTCCACGTTGGTGGCATACAGGTCCCAATCGTCAGCGTTGGCTCCCACGAATGACCGCAGCATGTCTTCCACCACACGATTGCTGGCTTCAGCTTGACCGTCCGATCTCGGGTTGTATGGCGTGGTGGACGCAACGCGCACGCCCATTAGGCGCATCAGCTCGCGCCAAAAGGCGTCCTGGAAGCGAGGGTCTCGGTCGCAGACAATCTTCATGGGTGCACCATGCTGCCTCCAAACCACGTCGAAGTAGATCCTGGCGACGGTCTGTGCCGAGCTATCCCCGAAGTGCATGGGCACCACATGTACCATCTTGCTGAGTTTACACGTAAACGTAGCAAAGGCGTCGTTGCCCTGAGTTGTCATGGGGAGTCCGGTAACGAAGTCCACGCCCACGACCTGCCAATTACGAGCAGGAATGGCATGGGGGTTCAGCAGACCGTCGGGGAAGGAGGCCCTCGGCCGCACCGATTGGCACGTGGGGCAGGAAGAGACCCACGCTGCTACATCATCGGTCGCATTCTTCCACCAGAATCTGCGTAGCACTCGCTCCAGCGTCTTCTCCCTGCCAGTGTGCCCTGCTGTCAGGGAGTCATGAGCCTCCTGGAAGATCACCTCCCGAAGAGGAGAGTCCTCACCCAGCACTAGCTGGTAACGGCCCGCGGCAACCCTCCAAAGCACCTCTCCCACCACCCGGAAGTCCCGCGTCATACGATGGGGGGACGCCAGTACTTTTGCCCGAAGATCGTGCAAGGGGCCCGCCCGATCATACTCCTCACGCAAAGCCTTCAGGAACGTGGCGTCGGTGGGAGGGTCGTGCTGATCCCGAACCCGCGCTGCCTCTCCCGTCTGGACGATGGGCGGCGTCACCCTCGGATACCTCACACGGTTCTGTTGGCGACGAGCCGGCGGTGCATAAACCACCAACACCGGCCAAGGAAGGTCGTGTCTTCTACCATCCGGCGTCATGTATAGTTGAGTGGCCACACCTTGAGCGTCGTGCGTTGGGATCACCTCCCTGATCTGCATCCCCGCACGCCGAAAAATGCTCCGCCATTGCGGCATGCGCTTCTGTAGATCCGGAAGAAGGAACACCGCTGAGGTGTTCTCTGGATCAGCCTTCCACTCCTCCAGGTACTTAAGTAGCACGGCCTCGATGGTGATGTGGCTACTGGAATACGGCGGGTTGCACCACACATGCTTGCCTCTCCAGAGCTCACTCAAGCAGTCTGACCAATACTGCTCTACCTGACGGTTCTTCCCACCGATGTCGCAGCAGGCGTCGACGTCAAACTTCCCGTACTGCTCCTGGAGACGGTCGAACACTTCCGGACACACTTTCCAGTCCTGCCGATCTGCCAACTGATCCTTGGGCAATCGCCCACGCGGACGCCCAGGTTTCCCGCCAACAGGCGCGTCCAGCACTGGCGACGAAGAAGGGGGGTCTGAACCTGCGAAGGATACTGTTTTAGCCTTCCCTCTCGTCGTCACGCCCGCCGCGAGTTCCGCCGTCAGGGACCCATGCTGTTCCATGGCCGCCTCTGCTACCTGGAGGGTAGAGACTGCCTCGGTCCACGCCCCCAATTCGGCTAGCCAGGGTGGCGCCGGATCAGGGGGCTTGTCCTCGAAGATGTCATTCGTGTCGAGCACGGATGTAGGGTCGGAAGGCAAGTCCGTAATGGGATTCACCACACCCGCATCTTTGAGTCCTTGTCGAGGCGTTTTCTCGACATAGTCGGGCCTCCTCGACAGTGCATCTGGAACCAGCAAGAGAGCGCCCTTCACGTACTCCATGCGTGGTACCCCCACCTCTACGAGATCCATATACCATCTGGCCTGGCGGCGGCTGAGCTCCCGTCCCGGGGACATCAGCCACTCTAAGGGCCTATGGTCACCTTGCAGCTTGAATTCGGAGAAGATGAGGTAGTGCCGCCAGGTGACGGTGGTACAGTGGTGGAGGCCACACAGTTCTCGCTCGCCAGTGTGGTAATTCTGCTCCGCCGCCGAGAACTGGCGACTCTCGTAGGCAATGGGCTGCATCCCGTTCCCGAGGTCCTGCATTAACACCCCCCCAAGCGCCACTCCACTGGCGTCCGTCTGCACCAAGAAGGGGGCGGAGCCGTCGAAGGCGGCTTTGGTGTCCGGGAGAGCTAGCACCGGGCCGGACGACAAGGCTCGCTTGAGCTCTTCGAACGCCCACTGCTGCTGAGGCCCCCATTCCCATGGGACGTCCGACTTAGTGAGTCGGGTGAGGGGTTGGGCGATCTCGGAGAAGTGGTGGACGAAGCGGCGATAATACCCTGCTAGCCCCAGGAACTGTCGTACATGGGTGACAGTCTCCAGCGCCGGCCAGCTCTTCACCGATTCAATCTTGTCGTGTTGGGGCTGACAGCCCTTGGCAGACAGGGTGTGTCCTAAGAAGCGCAGGGACTCCTTGCACAGCTTCGCCTTGCTCGCCTTCAGATATACTCCCTTCTCCTTACACGTTTCCAGAAAGATACGACAATGTTCGTGATGTTCTTCAACTGTGCGGCTGAACACCACACAGTCGTCGATGAAGATTCTCACGAAAGGAAGATGTCCGAGTGCTCGCTGCATGCGCCGTTGGTACTGAGAGGGGGAGTTCTGCAGACCTTGGGGCATCACTAACCACTCGTACGCGCCCATTTGCGTGGTGAACGCCGTCTTCTCCACGTCCTCTTCGGCCATTGGTACTTGCCAGAATCCATCGACCGCGTCAAAGGAGGAGAAGAACGCCGCTCCTTGCATCTCGTCGAACATCAGTTGTATGTCCGGCAGGGGGTACCGGTCTCGTACCGTTTGCTGATTCAGCTGGCGGTAGTCCACCACCAGTCTCAGTGTCTTCGGGTCCCCGGGCTTGGGGACCATCAGACACGGAGCAGCATATGGACTCGAGGACGGTCGTATGTACCCTTTCTCCATGAGCTGCTCGATGCGTTCACGTAGTTGGCGCAGCTCTTCCACAGACATCTTGTAAGGCCTGCGACAAGGTGGTCCGCCTTCCTTGTCCGACTTAAGGGTAACGTGGGCGTTGTCCTCCTTGGAACTCCGTAGCTTGGAGAGCTCGGGTAAGGATGCACGCAGCTGTTCTTCGTATTGCTTGAAGAAGGCCTCGAATCGCTTCCTCCATTCCGGAGATACTTTAGCGTCCTTACTGTCAGGGTCCTCAGTCTTCACCGCCTCCGTAGTCGGTTTGCCGCTGTCATCGTGATCCACTGCCGGATAGGGGAGTTCATCAGCAGTGGCAGCGTAGGCGCCTTCCTCGGAGTCGCCTCGCGTTGCCATCATCAGCCATCGCGGAAGACTGTCCTCATTGCCCAGTTGACGAGCGGTCTCTAGGGCGATGAGGTGGCGCTTCAACTGGACGGTGCTGAGGAAGACCTCATCAATCAGTGCTGCCCCACGAGCCTTATTGCCCTGTGTAGTCCTCGGGCTGCATCCCTGCAGCTTCACTCGCTGCTTGCCGCCCCCCTTGGCTCGCGTGTCAAAAGAGATGGAGCCGTGATCGTCGTAGTCCAACGTCACAGGGGACAGGCTGCGCAGCCATTTCCCCCCCAGTACCACGTCGACCTGAATACCGAGAGGGAGTACACGGAGTGTCATGTGGTTTTCGACGTAGTCCACTCCTGAGGCAGTGTGCGCCATGAACTTTGCGTGGGCGACCTCCCCGGAAGTCTTGACCGAACCATCGGCGAGTGTTACTCGCATAGCCGGACCTTTCCGCACCGTCAATCCACACTTCTTCGCACACGACTCCGATACGAAGTTATCGGACGCCCCGGAGTCCACCAGCACCTTTATCAGTTGGCCCTTCAGGTAGGCGTAGAAGACCAACAGCAGGACTCCCTCCTCATCGCGTACCGCCGCGAGGCTGCTGGCCAACCTTCCTTGGGTCGGGTGTTTCCATAACACCCCCCCATCCGCAAGCACATGCTCACAGAGCAGAGACTCCTCGAGAACGTGGGAGGCGAGAGAGGCGGCCAAGACGTTGTCGGCCAGGGCTGAGTCTGCTCCCTCAGGCGTGCTCTCCACCACGTGCACGTTATCGGTACTGGGGCTGACGTGCGTCGTCCCACTGTCGGTCGGAAGATGACAATCACTATCAGTCTGACTCACATGAGTGGTACCACTGTCGGTCTGACTGACGTGTGTAACTCCACTTTCCGTTGGACTGACCTGTAAGGCGTCACTTGCCGAGCTGTCGGGAGGAAGGGGAGGAAGAGGATCTGGTGGAAAGGGTTGTCTGCGGGCGTTTGCAACGAGGCGCATGTCCAGCTGCTCGGTCAGGGTGAGACAGGTGGGGTGCGTTTCGTCGACATCTGCGGGTAGCAACCCCGTCGGATACGCTTCTGGGTGATGGTCACGCAGAGAGGCAAACCGCAGCTTCAACCGTCGCTGACCCATCCTGCTACCATCAGTGCTCGAGCTGGGGGAGGTAGACAATCGTGTAGGGGAGTTCATCGGCGACTTGATCCCAGCGGCCATTTGCTGTGTGAAGTCGAGGGAACCTCCACTTAACAAGCCCACTCCGCTTTTCTGGGACGATGAGCAGGGGTAAACGTCGTTCACAGAGTCTTCAATCCAGAGTGGTGGAGTAGTCAGCCTAGACCGTGCCCGCTCTTCCCGCCTCCGTCTTGCCTTAGAGGGTTTGCCGGGTAACACACTATCGGCAGGGCAAATGGGAGTGGATGGCGATGCGGAGGTCACTTCCTCAGATGGAGTCGGAAGGTCGGCTCGATGTTGTTGTAGTCGATACTGGCTGCAACACACCTCCATCGAGGAGACCGTCGAGCAGGTAGATTCAGAGTTCCCGTGGAGCACGCTGAGCACAGCATCGGCGACCGGGGCGGCACCCTGCGCCGGCGGCTCCGAAACGGGGCTTTGGCCAAAGGCGCGGCGAATGACCGTGAGTTGGCGTCGGAAGAGGGACCTCGCTGCTGCGTCGACTCGTTGGAGCACTGAGGAGTCTGACAGTGGGTGGGAGGACAGGGAAAGGACGTCTGCCTTACGCCGTCGATGGAGGCGATAGGCAGTTTGCACTTTCAGCGCTGCCGCGTTCCATCTTGCTCGGAGTCGTCCGAGGCCCGTGGTCTTCCAGCCAGTGCCACCACGTTGCAGCGCACTCGCTCCAGGGCAGATCGGGGCGTTGGATAACTGCGCGGCCATCATTATCGCGTGTTGCTGCTCTCGAGCCGACAGCTCGTCCCACGCCATCAGCAGAACCCGGGAGGTGGAATGATTTGTCGGAGAGGTACGCGAAGGGGGTTTGAGCTGCCTCTGTAGAGACTTCAGGTCCGCTGCCCGTTGACTCCAAGACTTCGGGGTAGTCGTCAACCTTCGGGTGGTGTGGAGCCGGCGGGTGGAATCTGCGATTTCCCGCATACGCTGAGGAGACGAAGATTTGGCAGCCTTCTTCAACTTCCGCAACAGGGCCTCCACCGTCGTGCTCCCAGGAGGGCTACGCCATTTCCAGGAGTGGAGTCGTAGACGCTGATCCTCCAAGGATAACTGGTACACCGTCGTGTCGCCGGGGACGGTCAGTTTGAGATCTCGATAGTCCGTAGGAAGACGCTCCTTCTCCACAGATACTCGAGGTTCCGCCACCACCACTGTTGTTGTCAAAGCGCTGGAGACGTCGGCAGTCGGGGTTGGGGGAGTCGGAGTGTTCGACCAGCTCGGGTCGTGAGATCTCCGCTCCTGAACTCTGGCCCTGGTCGCTGCCAAGCTCAGTGCGTAGTGAGTCTCCTCCGCCGTGAGACAGGTTGGTGGCAATTCCTCCGACTTGACGTCCCTGATTGGTGATGATAGGGGGTGACGTCGAACCTCTTCTAGGCGTTGGAGTTGAAGTTTCCTTGTCTCCGCGTTCCTCCGTTCCCGTACGCTGACTCGGGTTGCTGCCAAGTTCATGGAGAAGAAGGCCTCTTCTGCCGTGAAGCAGGTCGGGGATAATTCCTCCGCCTTGACGTCTCTCGTCGGGGAAGAGAATGGGTGACGCCGGACTTCTTCGAGGCGAAGCAGTCGGTGGCTTTCTGCCTCTAAGGCCAAGATTGACAGTGGTCGTAGGTTCTCGGCGGGACCCCTGGGGGTCGTCGGAGATCGCCTTTTCTTGGTGAAGCAGACGTTGGCGCTCAGCGGCCGAGAAGGGGGCAAGGCTGCTGATGACCAGGGGTGTCGAAGTCCCTTTTTATGGTGGGCTTCTCTTGACTCGGCTAGAGCCGCATACCAGTGTACCGGGGTGCTGGCGGAAGTCATGACCTTGTTCGCCTCGTCGGGGAGGGCAAGGCCGTGCGTGGTGCCCATCGTCACGTCCTCAACAGGGGGATGTCGGGGAGGAGGTACGCTCGAGGGTGGTTCGCTGGGGAGACCAAGGTCGGTGCCGGGGTCTCGGTGGGGTGGACAGGACTCTCCAGCTAGAGTCTGTCCAGGGTGTTGCAGGCCTAGGCCTGCTGCTCGGAGGCCCCCACCGGCCCCCCGTCCCGAAAAGGTGAGTCATCATACCCACACAGGGAGCAGAGATCGAGGACCGCCAGCTCGTTATCATCAGCTAGGTCAGAGATCTCGTCCATCACCTCGAGCTCGTCCTCCTCCAGATCCGGGTACCGGGACTCGTCCTGTACCGCCGCTAGGCAGGCCACCACCTGGCTCCGTCGCGTGGTTGCCAACCGTGAGGGGGCGTTAGCCCTCCAAGCCGCGAGCTTGGCTTCATTGTCGCAGTTGGCCACCATGTGCTCCTTACTGCCACAAGCGAAGCAAGGTCGCTCCCGCGTGTACCCTGAGTTCCGCGGCGCTCCGGTTCCACCAGTCGCCGGTGGTGTGTAAGGAGGGCGGCTTCCTCCTTGGTTCACCATTGCTACCTGTCCCGAGTCCCCACCGTGCGGGTCCTGGATGGCGGCCACGATTGGGCGTCGTCGTGCAAAGCTGAATGGGCGAGGGGGATTGACGGTGCTTCGGGGAAGCAGAGTGGGGCGTTGGCGCTGCGCCATCTCTTGCGCCACCTGGCGTGCCACCACCTCGGTCAGGGCAGCGTCCTCCTTTACCTTGTCGACCTCCAGGTCGGTGGCAACTTGACGGATTTTCAGGATGGCTGAAGTTTCCGTCGAGTTCCGTCCCCGCTGAGCCTGCTCCCACAGATGCGGCTGTGCTGTGTCCATACCGTGAGATTCGAGCTTGCGTAGGATCCGAGTGCGGTGTTTGAGGCCGTCGAGGTACAGCCCCATCAACTCGAGGTGGGAGATGTCGGAGCAGCCCTCCACTGCCTCCGCTAGGAACCTCACCGTCTGGTACCGGGTGTTAACGCGGGTGTAGAACTGGGCCGCGCTCTCTCCCACGTCTCGCTGCTTCTCGCTGAGCAGGATTCGCTTGTACCTCATCATGTCGGACACGGGGATGCCCAGGGATAGAGCGAGGTCCGCGAGGAACCGGCTGGTGGAGTCGTACCGGGATTGCCATTCCCGGCCACTGCTGCCCCCCGGTGCTGACTCCTCCAGGTACTGTTGCTGAGGTTTCGCCAAACGATCCTCGCTGACCATGGCTAAGACGTCGGCCACCGTCATCACAGCTCCGTTGGAACGTTCGGGGAGGCAGCTCCACGAGGAGAGAACTGTGCGCACCGTCATGTGCTGCATCAATTTGAGAACGGCCTTGGCAAAAACCTCGAGGTCATCCAGCGGCTCGGGGGATTTCACTTGCGATGGAAACTCGGGGAGGCTTTCGACCAGTTTGCGCACGTCCTTGAGTTGATACTGCTCGTTCTTTAAGGCCCGGGGGTCCACCGTGTACATGGCATTGGACGGGTCCGCAGCCTGTAGGACACCTGGTTGTCTGTCTCCCCCCTGCTGCGGGCCCGGCGGAGGCATGTCCGGAGAGTAAGGGTAGGCCCCGGGCTGTGGCTGCCCGGGGGGGGGCAGTCGACCCGACGAACCGTGGGGCGACCCGAACTGCACCGAGGAAGGGGGGACCTGGCGGGGGGCAGGAAGTTAGAAAAGGTGGATGAGTACGGTAGAGGGAGGGTGGATTGAGCCGGGGGGACAAACGGCATCGCGTGAACTGAGAGGGCGTTAGCCGGGGCTGGAAACGTCGAGGAACGGTGATGGGGATTCTGGCGGTGTAACTCCGCCTTCATCTCTCTCGTGTATTCAGCCGTTCGTTCCTCCAGCTCTCTCCGTACTCGTTCATGCGACACCATTGACGTTGTCGACTGCGACGGCACCGCCGCGGCAGCAAGGATCTCCCGGTACCACCGAGAGTTGTACACCGCCACCACCGCTTCAAGCCCATCCTCCAGGTACTGCTCGGATTCGGACTCACGGAACTCGTCCAGCGTCGGATGTGCGGTCACTGTCCGCCACTCCGTTAGGTAAGTGCACCCCCGCTGCGCAATTGACCTGCTGGCCGAGTCGTAATCGACGCACAAGGCGTAGATGTGGTCCCTGCAGTCTACCCGATGCATGTCCCCCAGCGGCTGACCCGAGACTCCCAGGTAAGTCTGATGATCAACACCCAGACCTTGCAGCAAGTTCCACGCTCGTTGGGGGCCATCAACACTGTTGTCGGGGCCCGCAGTTGGCAGGGTCAACGGAAAATGCTGAACTTCTTCACCATCAGGGCTGGACACTGATCTCAACCTCATCCACAGGGAGTGACGACAGGGTGTGATCACCAGCACTTGCACACCGTCATCGGGGGCCACGGTACGGGGTGCCGAGGGAAGAGCCCGCTCGTCGGGTTCGGGGCAGTCGTCGTTGTGGTCACCGGCTCCGTCACCTCCACGATCTGCCTCGTCATCGTCCTTGGCGCTGCCAGCACCGTCGGTAGACGAGCCGACCGGCTGCTTCCCGCTGCGACGCTGTGGTGGGGCGTACTTGGTGGAGCTAGAGTCCCACCGCATTGCCGGGCGGTCGGTCGACACAGGCTCGATGTTGGAGGGAATGTGGACGACTTGGGAGTCCACACTGTCGCGGCGTCGAACAATGGCCCGGTTGGCAGGGTCCTCCCGCATAGAGCGGACAGAGCCCTGCACGACGGCCACGCTTGACACCTCGTCGGAGTCGTAGTGGGGGGCGGCGTGCCGAGGAGACAGGTCGATGGTCGAGCGGCCCGCAGCTTCGGTCAGGGAATGGAGTTGGGGCTCCACCAGCTGCTGCTCCGGCTCCGAACGCTTGGCGATCAACTGCCCCAATTCCTGCCGGAGCTGCGCCATCTCCGCCTGGGCCGACGCCAGGGCCTCCCGCTGACGCCCCATCGCGTCCCGTTGGAACTCGTTAGCCGTCAGGCTTGCACTCAACGCGTCCTTCAACCGGTCGGTAGACTCCTTTTCACGGTCAGCGTTCGCGGCAGCTTGCTCCGCCAGAAGCATCTGAAATTGCTCTCGACTGCGCCGCTCCATTGCCTCCACCTGCTCCGCCGTAATTTTGGCCGTGATCTGAGCCTGCCTCCGTGCTTCTCGTTCCCGATGCTCCGTCCCTCTCTTCCTTCGGCGCTGCTGCCGACGAGAGAGGTCACCGCCGTGTGATCTCGAGGACGAAGGGCGGCTGGTGGAGGAACCACTTCCAGACCCATCACTGTCGTGGTTACCCACGGCCTGAGTCGGGGAAGTGTGGCGTCCGCCGCCCGAACCTTCCCCTGAAGATCTCGGAGGAGAGGTCATGTTCTTAAGATGGGAATGAGGGCCGGACGATCGTCGGCGACGGCGTGACGACTTCTGATGCTGTACAGCGGTTTCACCAGCGTCCGTCGGGTCGGTGGAGGCGCCTGAGGTGTACGGCTTGAGCGGAAGAAGGGGTCGTCCATGCTCGTCCAGGTTGTCGGTCTTCACGAGTGTCTCCTCGTCAGGCTGCGCGTGGGGGTACTCCTGACCGATAACGTTGTCCGGGCGCGCCGAAGTCGATGGTAGCACCGTCGAGGGGGCTGTAGAAGTCTGCTGTTGCCTATTCATCTGGATCCACCAAAGGCGCTGCTGTTCGGTGGGGAGCATAGATGGAGAGGGTGCCTCCATAGCCAACCCCCGAGGTGATGTCCAGCGGCCAACGGAGGGGTCGTACGACGTCGGGGTGTGATATGGCATGGGAGCAAGGCGAGGCTGAGAGTACAGTACCGGGGGCTGGCCGTACATGTTCCCCATGTTCCACGCCCATTCGTTGCCCAGGCCGGCGACGGAGTGGTAGGAAATAGGGAGGCCGCCGTGCAGGTCGGTTTGCACCGAAGGGAGTTGCGCCGGCAACCATTCGGCCTGAGGTACGACCCCCGGCGCCATCGACATGCCATAGGGAGCATGTACGGCTGTCGGTTGTGTCGACCATCCAGCCTGTGATACGGCTCCCGGTGTGAATGGAACACCGTAGGGAGCATGTACGATCGCTGGCTGTAGACGGGGGTCGGGATGAGGGGTCGTCAGCTCCGCCGGTGCGTATGTATGTACGGGAGCTGCGGCGTAAGGTTGCGGCGTTGCACTGGAAGTGCCCTGCCCCGAAGACGAGGGGGGCCAGTGGTCAGGGGTTGTGTTAGGCTGTGGAGTGGAAGAGTGGTCGGGATTCATGTCGTTGACGAAGTACAAGTCTGCTGCGATGAACGAACGTTAGGGTTTCGTCCAGAATTTACGTGTCTACGCCGTATACGGGGTATATACTGTGAAGTGGCGTAGGGTGACTAATTCTCCTATGACTCGTCTTCAGAGGGAGTAGGTGGAGAAGGTGGAATAGGTACCCATGGTGGACTCATTGGTGGACTCGCAGGAGGAGTTGGGTCTAGAATCCAGGTCGTTGAACCGTCTCTGTGTCTCAAGAATTCCAGTAGATAATCGTCGGGCGGTACGGCCATACAGTATTTTGCCGAAAAAACAGTGTTTTTGGCTCAAACCCTGAGCCGTATTTGTGGTGTACGGTCGGGTAGTACTACTGAAAGTTGCTTAAAACTGAAAGTATCGGGTTTTCCCAACTTTGTTGGTATTTTTCGAAATTTAGGCAGGGCCTCCGGCGCAAATACTCGAAAAAAGTGGTCCAAAACGGTGAAAATACCCGAAAACTGCTCCTTAAGTATGGTAACCCTGACTTTTTTCAAACATCATGTTTACATCTAAAAATAAAAAGTCGTCTGAGTGGCTATTTTTGGCTGCAACTTTGTTTTAGACGTCCATAGTAGTTGTAAAACTGCTGCAAAGAGGTCGGGGCAAAGTTATACCAAGGTCGAAGTTTAAGATCTTCCCGTAAAAAAGTCCAAAAAGTACGAAAACGGAAAAAACCGAACTGAGAGCTGCACCACGGTTAGTATTTGACGATACAGAACAGAAAGTTAGTATGTCGGAAGCTTTTGTTCGTCGTCGGATGACATCCTCCCCCCCTGCAGCTTGAAGTTAAACCCCGCCGCCAACGAATATGCACGTATTCGCACGTACGCGCGCCCACAGGTATAACGCAACCACACGATAACCAAGTTGTTCCGGGGTATATTGCAAGGAAGTATGGTGTCGACGAACGTATTATATACGAATATATACTGACAATTGCTGGTAAGTAAGTTGCATGCTATTTCTAAGGTTACTATCTAATTTCGGTTCACACAAAACTGAGAAGTCCGTGCACGAGCAACTCCTCTTAACATCACATCCGACCTACACACGATTATTTCCCCCAATCGTCCGTAGGTACAATCTGACATTCACATCGATCGATGATTGTATGCCTCACAGACGGTCACTCCTATATCGTCTGTAGACACGGTCCAATCATCTGCAAGCATGAGTCAGACACCTGTTAGCACGATCACATCGATCGACGATCCGTGGTCCTTCCGACGATTATTCCCTAATCGTCCGGGGACACGATCCAGTTATCTGTGGGCACGATCCTGATCTCATATCTAGCTGTGGACTCGATTCGTCATTCGATATTCGATCCCTGGATTTCCCATTATTGCAATGCTGTGCCTCCTGATCTCATATCTAGCTGTAGACTCGATTCGTCATTCGATATTCGATCCACGGATTTCTCATTATTGCAATGCTGTGCCTCCGGGCACACCATGCCATGGCATGACATATGACATGACATTTGACATGACATGACATTGACATGACATGACATTTGACATGCCATACGGTTCTCGCTTGGGTTACGGACTTACGGTGGGGCTGCTGGCCTTTTCGATAACTGTTAACTCGCGTCGGTCAATTCTCGACACCTGAAAATTCTGACTACAGATGTCTTCGTAATAACATGATGTTCAATATTTTTCACGGGCAACACCTATGGTGTGCTGTATAGGGATATTTATACACCTTATACTTGGGCGTGCCTCACACGGCATCCCGCCGAGAACACACGGTAGAGGTGCTTCATGCCGCTAACGGGATTAGCGAATGAAGCACATCTGCGCGTGTTTACCGTTATATATATGTTATGTGGGCTGTTTGAAGTGTTCCTTGCGCGTTCTGAGTCAGAATACCAAGGGAATGCCGTTGCGAGGATGCGCCTACCGCTCCAAGCCACTCGAAGCGGGGATCCCGGGATCCGCTTCGAGTGCCCAAATCTTAGCGCGCAAGCTTCCTAACGTCCCAAATATGTTGTACTAAACATATTTTGGTCATATTATACTGCAGATGTTTCTAATCTATTCATTAATTAACACCGCTGACGGGGGGTTTCAGCCGTGTTAACACTTGAAACACTCGCAACACGAGAGGGGCCTATGCGGGCGGGTTCGGATTAGCGGCTCAGATGTCACCGCGATTCGATCTAGCGATCGATATAGACTGTAAGATATCTGAGACCTTAATGTGCAGTTTCATTCGTAAGTCATAAAGACGCTGTATCGTGTATGTCACATGCTCGCATCGCATCGTATCGTGTCACCCGACCGGGAGCTAACTCTGTATTCGTTGAAATTTCGAATTGCGTTCAGCCTTTCGCAGTCACACGACATCGACAGTCAAAGTCACGAGTCAGTCTAGTTAGCTCTATTCAGGTGCTGTGTTAAAAGCTGAAGGCAGTCCTCTATGCAGCCGTTGCAGTCCACATTTGCAGTGATGTTTGCGCGTGTACTTTCTCACATAATTCTACGCAACACACTTGAAATACTTCGTTACTTCTAAATTCATTTTCCGTGGTACTAACCTTTATGCTTGTTGGCTTTGCTGTTCAGATGGGCTGAATTATGTTCGTGGCAAACTGATTTTTCTGCCCATCGCCAACTCCGAAGCTTGTGGTGCGTTCTGTTTCGTTTCGACAGCGATATTTCCTTTGCATGCGTAGTAAGTGTATGCTCGATTATCTTTCCTTGCTTTCACTAACCGTTGGCTATTTGTCTTCGAACAGATCGGCTGAAAATGAGCGAGGAGTTTGAAGCTCACTTCTAACTTCTAAAGTCTTGGAGATTCAAAGTTTTAGCCCATCGCCAACTCCGATGCTTGTGGTGCGTTCTCCTTGCCTACTTTCTTGGGTGATAGTTACGATTCATAAATAGTAATGGTGTGCCTTTTTTGTGTGTCTACTAATCATTGTGCTTGGTTTTTCGAAAACTGATCGGCTTAAAATGGTTTCAGAGGAGTCTGAGTTGAGCCAAATCAGCCCGTCCAACGCCAACTTCAAGACTCAACAATAAAAATTGTATTGCGTGTGAGCTTGATTCAAGATGGGATGTGACGTTTAGGTAGCGTTTTTTTGCTAGCTTAGTATAGGACAAACTATTTGGCAAATTGATTGTTTTGTGTACACTGTATAATTTAAAAAATGTATTTTCATCAAGATTGCAACTTCTAAGTCTCATTCATATACATTTTGGTGTTGCATCCTTGAAACTTTTGCAATACATATACAACGTATGTGTAGCATGTGTATAATATATTGTAGTATGCATTCAACATATTGAAATGTAAGTTTCAACATATCTGCAACATGTATTCAATATATATTTAACATATTGAACAATAAATTTCAATACATCTCCGATATGTCTGCAATATGTATTCAACATGTTGAACATTGACCGGAAACATGCTCGATGCAATGTTCAACATATATGCAATATGTGTTCAGTACGTGTTAAATATATGTTCAATATATGTTCAATATGCCTGCAGCATGCTTGTCACACGTCTTCAACACTATGTTGAACATATATTGAAGGCATATTGAATTGATCTCCCTGCATCAATTATTCAATATATGTTCAATACGTGAGGGCTCACGTCAATACTATGTTGAACGTATATTGAAGAGGTTGGACGTATATTGAAGTATATTGAACATATATTCAGTAATTTATTCAATATATTGAACAATTTGCTATGCGTAGGTTCAATATGCCTTCAATATGAGTTCAATATATGTTCAATACTATATTGAACTTCTGTGGAAACGTAGGGGAGCGTGTTCCGAAATTCCAAGCCCTTGGAACTTCCCGATCTGAGAGCGGAACGCTATGAGCAAATGCTTGATATATAGACTGATAATTCTCTGGACCGATCATTCTTGCTACGTGCAGTTCAAGACCGTCCAAGCCTTTGGAACGATTATGGAAGTGATATCTTATGGGGTCCAGGCTTAGTCCAATGGTTTGCAACCGCTTCGGAACTTGCGTTTGACGGATTCCAAGGCGCATCCAAGCCTTCGGAACCCCTTTGGAACTCCAGGTAAGTTAGTATTATCTGTACAATGCGTGTTATATATTACAGTATATTTACAACTGGTAGGTTCTGACTTAGCAGCACGTGGTGCTCAACGAGACCGATACACTACCGCCTCGAGCGAGGCAACAAGTTAACTAAGCTTCGTCATCAGAACTACTATCGCCGATGTCGCCGACAAAATCGACGTAGCGGTCAAGCACGACGGCAAGCACGTCTGTCCGATGTCGAATATTTAATGGAACCTTGTTACCGGTATACCGTGCAAGCCGCAAAGGCTTCCATGGAATGGGCGCCACGACCACTTGATTGTTGATGTCCTTCGCTTCGATGAATGCATCTTTGGTCTCCCATGGCATATCGGTGCGCAGGTAGATGTTTTGCGTGACCGCATCAGAAAGAGCGGCTTCGAGGGGAAACCATCTACACTTCACAAGAATATATGTGTCAGTGTGCACGACAAGCTTGACGACCTTCAGAATTTCGCCATACCTGCCATCAGAAGTGAAAGAATCATGAACACCTGCAAATCGAGATCTACAAGGACGCTTTGGTCCGGGCGTCCGGAACCGTGTGGCAGCATGGTTCCGGACGCCCGGAACGTATCGAACTTTTGAATATTTAAACAGATTTAATGAAACGTAGCTTGACCATGGTCCAAACGGCCGGAACCTACACTCCACTCTTATACAGACGTCTGGAACATGTATAGTTGGCATGTCTCACCTGTCCTGGTCGTCTTCTTGCTGCTTCTGTACATTCCAGACTTTAAAGACAGACTTGAAATATCGATGACAAGTAGCCTTGTTCCTGTCCCTTTCCAGCGATCTGTAATTAAAATTGCGAACTTTGACGTAAGCATACTCTGTCCACCTTCTCGGTGGTGCCAAGGCGTAACTCCTTTCCATCTCCGTAAACGGAATGACTTCCCCTGTGACGGGGCTCTTGCGCCAGGTTTCAGGTTGATAAAGTATCGGCCTCGTCAAGTTTTGACCTGGGCCTCTGCCCCTGCCGCGACGAGCCGCCAAGCGACGTCGGTTTTGTCTAATGTTCCTGCATGGTCCAAATGCGCGGAAGCAATGTTCCGGGCGCTTGGACGTTAGTTCCGGGCGAGGGGAACACCACTAAACTGCGTACGTGAATGATTAGTCAAAAAAAGCTTCGGTCAAGCAAACATGCATACCTCGTGTAATGGTCTTCAGCACGATTAAATTCTCTGACAATGTTCCCGTACCACTCCACGTTTGTAGCCAGCCAAGCTTGTATCTCCTTCTTATCATCTACGCACCGCAAAACGGAAATTTGTTAAACAATGCGTGCTTTTGACGATCCAATTCCAAACGCCCGGAAACCTACCGGAACCTGGGTCCCGGGCGCCCGGAAGGGTGTGGATGGAACGAGCCCTATTGGCTTGGGCTTTGTCTAATGAAAGGTCCAAGCAGGTTCCAACCGGTTGGACTCTGCTCAATGATACGTTTCCAAACCCCTGGACCGAAATTGGACGATATGCACTTAAGTCTGGACAGTACCTGGTGTCGAGTAGACAAGTTTGCCCTTCCTCTCGTTGCCGGTCGCCAACATCAGGGACACGGTGTTCTCGCTACGTGGTTGGCTAATGGTTGGTGGCGAACCATTCGCCTGTAGCGACTGGTATAAGCCGCGTACCAGACTTACCATGCGTTTCAACTCCACCCCTTTCATCATGCTGGCGACAGGGTGCGAGCGAGTCCTGATGATCCGTCTCAGCTCGCCGAAGAAGCTCTCTGGAGCGAACATCCAAAGATCGGGCACTGGTCCTTCGTCACGCATCTGATCCGGAATATGAACGAGCTGGTGCGTTGCAATGACGAAAAGCTCAGGCGAGAGCTCAGCTTCCATGATGTCACGGACTTCCAATACCCTTGTCTTCAAGGCGTCCATGCCAGTTTTATGATGCTGAACCGCACGCCCAAAACGGAAATCAGTATAGCCTGAATGGATAGGTTCCGTGCTACCGGAACATTGATCCAATGTTGGTCCGGCCGCCCGGAACCGTGATTCCAATCCGAAGCATATGAACATGAGCAACAAACATGAAACAGGTCCGAACGTCCGGACTATGGCCTCCAAACGGTTCCAGGCGCCGGGACCAAGGGATAATCAGTGAATAACTGTTTATACTCACATCGATATCAATGGTTCTGCTCACAATCTCGCGGACCACCGTGGTATATTTCCCAACGTAAGAAGCGAATTCCGGTTGTAGCACATGGCCATCACTGTTCATCCACGCGCTGACAATCGACATGAGTCCACTTGTGATAGCAACTACGCCATGATGTGCTTTCAACTTGCGTGGCGTAGTTTGCGTTCCCGCCTTGATTTGCAAAAACTTCCTCCCAATCGGCCCCGAATCTCGGGTAAACTTGAGCTCTCTTACCCATGGGATAATCTCCTTCAAGGCCTCCTTAGAAGGGGACCACGGAGAGGGTTTCACTACAAGAGATCGATCCCACACACACGCACACAACCTATCCTGGTTCAATACGAAACCTATACAATCTTAATTCATTCATGAAGAAACGTTCCGGGCGTTCGGAACCCACCCTCCAACGTGTGACAGGGGTGTGGATTATCTACATTCGTTCAGAAAATAGCATTCCGGGCGTTTGGAACCCGTTATCCAACGTGTGACAGGGGTGTGGACCATCTACATTCATTCAGGAAATAGCATTCCGGGCGTTTGGAACCCTTACACCACCGTCTATCAGGGGTTTGGACCATCATTACATTGGACAGGTGGTGTACTCACATCTCAGCCGTTATGCCGGGCTCCGGTTGTCATTTTCATTCCTCCTTGGTATAGGAATAAGCCACGGCCTGTGCATCTGATAGGCCCTTGCAAAGTTTCGGCACTTTAAATTCCAGTCATCACCGAGAATCGCTGACAGAATCCGGCAGGAGTTGTTGGACAAGATGTGCATGACGTCGAAAAGCAAGTCGCGTGGCAAATTAAACTTCTCAATCTTGGTAAAAGCACTCGATCCTTTGATCCCACTCCGTGCCATTTTGTCCTTAATGACTTCCGGATGCATACCCGCTTTGATCATCCCGTCGTGCAGGTGCTGCAACTCCCTCACTTCTTTGTCCGTTCTCATCGCTGGCTCTTCACCTGCAAACATCATAAAAAACACGATACAGTTGAAAGAATATTGTGTAAAACCACGAGTACACAGGTCCGACCGTGGGGTGCATGGTTTCCGGGCGTGCGGAATTACTAGCTTTGATCTCTCCATATTTTCCCTATAATGGTCCAACCGGCCGGAACCGGGGCTCCCGACGCCTGGAAGTACAGTCAGAAATATTTTGAAATCTGTCCAACCGTCCGAATACATACTAGGAAGAATACAGCAGGGATCAGACTTACTTGGATTTTGTTGTAGCATCTGCGCGTAAATCGTCTTCTGCATGCAAGGCTCTGCCTTTGTTGTTCCGACAACCCAACATTTGGAACATCCCATCCTCGCGTTTGTTCCATACACGTTCCCCGCTTCGGTCAATCCGACATAATCCTCGAGCACCTTGTACAACTTGACTCGAACGGTGAAAGGCTTGTTTTCGATAACGTCCCACACCCGGCAACCGTTCTTTTCGATGTCAATAATCTCGTCCACGAACTTGTGGTAGAAGAGTTGGGCATCTTTGGGTTTGCCATCAATAATGCCCCAAAGCACAATGAACTCGCTTTTGCCTCGAAGATGTGCAGGGTAATTCACCACTTGGCAGGTTATAGGTGTCACAGATCCCAGTTTATCTTTGAACTTCTCGATGCCGTCCGCGCATAACACCACAGAGAGGTTGCGCTTGTCCTTGAAGAACTCCGGGTCCTCGAGCATGGTCCTCTGCCAGCTTCGTGAATCTACACCCGCACTAACATGTCTTACTCCAACCGGTCGGATTACGTATTCCACACGCTCGGACTATGCTAAGACAACAAAACAGGTTGTTGTAACATATCCATTACGACCAGACTCATATTCCACACGGATGAAACGCCATTCCGGGCGCCCGGAACGTGCCATCCATGCAGATTTACTCGCAATTATCTTTGTTAATCTACATCCGCAAAATTCCAAACGGCCGGAATGCCCGGTCCACACGTTTGGACTATACCAAGACAACCAAAATGGGTGTTGTGACATATCCAAACGGCCGGACGCATGTTCCATCCGGGTGGAGGCATGGATCCGGGCGCCCGGAATAGGCAATCCATGCAGTCTAATTGACAGTGTTTACTCACCTAATATTCCAGTGCTTCTGACGATCGGCTCATCCAAGTCAACTTTCTCCCATGAACGTGCCATCTGTGCCTGCACCGGATCCATGAAAAGGGCCTCCAGTATCCTTGTCCACGGCCACCAGCGGAAAACGCACTTGGCCCTTCCGGGTTCCCACTTGCCATCGACCATTGATGGCTCCTTGAACCGGCCGTGGTTGCATTTCGGACACGTCGGTGCCTCTTCGGGAAGCAGATCTTTGAAAGAAAATTGCACTTCTGGCACACATCCATCTCGTTGTACTTCATGAGGAAATCCTTGAAAAACCGCAGGCACGCTTGGTAGGTATGAGGTAGTGCTACCTCGTCATCGGTCGAGATTGATTCATCGTCGACCTCCAAGCCGCATACTCGACGTCGCAGGATTTCCAGGATTGTGTCAAAGTACGCCTGGGTCGAGTTATGGTTGGAGTGGGCCTCAAGTAGATCCAGTATGAAGCGGTTTGCAAGGGTAGTCGATTTGTCATGCACATTTTCTCCCTCCTGCAATTTAGTCACACAGCATCTGATTGATTTTGGTCCAGAGGGGTTCCACACGTAAGGACGCACCGTTCCAATGACTTGGAATAGTGATATAGTGCAGTTTTCGGAAGGCATTCAATCTGCACGTATTGAACTTACCATGATGAATTCCGGGTCCCTTGTTCGGTCGTTTTCACGTTGCTCGCGCGCACCACTTTCCTCCTCCTAGAATACGGCGGGCATCCACTCCCATCAACCCAGCAATCCTGAACTAATAAGATGCGATGTAAGAATCTGGCTTACAGTGATGGCTCTAAAGGTGTTCCAAAGGCTTGGACGATGCTTGGACTCTTCTTCGCGGGGGAATCCAAGGGTGTTCCAAAGGCTTGGACGGAGCTTGGATATTGTTAAACAATGGTTCCAACGGCTTGGACGGGATTTAGAACTCACCGAGTCGGACGATGCATACTCAATCGGGCTGAAGAAGTTTTCACGGATCTTCCGGAGCATCCGTTCGGCATGGTCATGAAGATATGTGTCATCCTCGTGTTCTTCCTCTTCGTCCGTCTCTGATGGTGGATCCGTTTCACCGTCATCATTCACACTTTCGGCACCGTCAAGAGAGTCGTTTTCTTCAAGATCTCGGTCATTGGAGAGGCGTGCGACGGGTGGATGTAGGATCAAATGCCGCTTAATCTGTTTTTTGGAGTAGCAAAATCGGAGTCTGCATTGATCGCATGGGCATGGAGTGCCTTCCGCGTTCTCGTTTCGAGCTAGTCCACGCCTTTGCCCTAGCCATTATTCCTGCGAATCCATGTAAGAAGTGTGAGTTGTCTGACCGGACTTGTAAGGTTTTCAGATGCATTCCGGGCGTCCGGACCCATGGTCCGGCGCGTGGGAACGTGGTTCCGGGCGGCCGGAATTAAATACCTTCAACATTCGGCAAAAGTCCGGTTTGTCACCTTTACATCAGGGTTTCTACGTTTTTAGGCACAATCCGGGCGCCCGGACAGGCCAGGGATAACTGTGTCCATCGGTTTGGAAAAGCTATCTTAAAAATCGACTAGGTCCACTTCTGGGGGTTCATCCAAGGGCTTGGAAATCCATTGGAACTGGACATTTGCTCCCACTTGAGAAATTCCATGCCTCTGGAATTCCAAAGTGAAGCATTGGAATCGCACAAAGTTATTTAGAACTTTTCGAGGATTGCAAAAATCACCTAAGGACCAATATTCCAACGGGTTGGCCCACTCAAACCAATGGCATGGAACTTTTTTGGTAAAAATCGACTAGGTCCACTTCTGGGGGTTCATCCAAGGGCTTGGATGTCCATTGGAACTGAACATTTGCTCCCACTTGAGAAATTCCATGCCCCTGGACTTCTAAAGTGAAGCCTTTTTTTTCAAAGCTTAACACTTGGCTGTTTTTTGTGTAAAAGGCACAAAAAACAAAATTTCGGAAAATTTTCTGTTTTTTTGAAAAGTGGACATATGTTTGGCCCCGATGTTTTTGATATGCAGCGACGTGAAAAATGCAGAAAAAATGTTTTCTACCGTCAATTATGCACATCTTACGGGAAATTTCTAAAAATAGAGCTGCGACGAATTCTGTAGAAGGATTTGCTCCAAAAAAGGAACAGTCCCGTGAACGTCAGCGTTTTTTGCTATCGACCCGATCCCAGGGCGTGGAATTAACGAAGACCGTCAGATTTTTCTGGTAGTCAAAATGAAACATCTAAGGGTTCCTATAATGCACATGCACAAGTAATCGGCTGGTAAATTAACGAAGACCGTTCGATTTTTCCAGAAATCGAAACTCAAAATGGCTAAAGGTGGTACAGTGCACAGGAGGGATGTGCGCACATCCCAGCTATCCACCGTAAACCTCTAATGGGATTCGAACCCATGACCGCGAGCTCAGAAGAGCGACGGCTTACCATCTAGACTATCGATAAGTCAAGATGGAATGCACGGCAGCGATTGCAATGGCATACCCGTCGACGGAGGACAGAGGTGACAGCAGTCGCAGGTCCGCTCGAAATTCAAAATTTTGAAAAAGATCTCGAGCCCCTCACGATAACGCGATCCACTCGCTCGGACCAATGCACCAAGCCGCCGGACCTGCCTTGGATCTGATTTCCGGCCGTTGTGCGTTAAAAGAGAGTCAAACTCTTTTCAGCACACCACCGTATTCAAGCCGTACCGTAGAAAACCCACACCGTAGAAAAATGACACGACTAAGGAGAAGCGATAGGAATACCCCACCGCCAAACCAAACTGTGAAAAAGCTGCTGATCAGGTCGCCGCGGCAATCTGCTTTGACCGATACGAAAGACTCCACCACCCGCGCTCTAATGGCAAGAATCGCGGAGATGGAGCAACGTCTCTCCTCTCATCCGCAGTCTTCACATCCCCCCGCCGCAGTAGTAATGCAGACAGCTGGCGGGACTGCTGGCCCCACGCAAGACGACATCGACGACATGCGTTCGCATGGCCGGGACATAATCGAGAAGAGAATGGAGAAAGGCGACATACCGGTGGGAGCCACCTCCTCGCGATTAAAAAGCTCCTTAGTCCGCGAAGTTGTCGAGGAGATTCACGCGGTCACGCCGTCTGTCCCGAAACGCCAAGTGAGCATGTACCTGACCAGCCGCTTAGCGTATTTGAAAAATACCAAGGCCACAGAAGGACGCTGGAAACAGAAGTTCACCAAACAGCATCCGGACGGGTACTTCGCCCGCTACGAAGGCCCCGCAAGGGGCTTCCGATTATTTGGAAGAGGCGAGTCCTTGATCACCGCTGCTGAGACCGAGGCGATCCTCAACTACCAGGAGGCTGGGCGTCCGAAGTCGGGGCCGCTCTATGATGCCGTACAATCTATCAAGGGATGGACACAGGACTCCATCCCAGACGATGGAGAAGGCGAAGAAGTGGAGAAGAAAGTCAAGGTGGAGGAGCCCCCTCCGCAAACGCAAAAGGTGTGTACTGCTGCTCGAACCGTGGTTCCAAACAAATGGAACTGTGATTCCATGGGTTTCTTTAAGTAACTTTATTTCACGCACGAGCACGGGCTTATTCCAAGCGTTTGGAACTATTTTGGGACCCCTTTGGAACTTCTTTGGAACCGTTTTTTTAAATATCGTCCAAGCCTTTGGAACCACCGTTCCACCCGTGACTGACATATTGTTGTGTCTTTCGTTTCGAATATACAGGAACCGTTGACCGAGAGCGAAGAAGATGGTAAGCTCACCAGCGGTCGCTTCGTCGACATATTCCACGGTGCCCAGAAGGGGCACAAGTCGCGGCCGACAGCGGACATGGATTCCTTCCCGAACATCTCAAAGTTTTGCATCGCGCGCGGTTTGTTAGACATGGTGGGGGAGGGCCCAACGGACGTGGCAAGTCTTAAGGGACTTGTCGTGCCCAAGGACTGCGTGGAGGTAACCCTCTACGCAATAAAGGACGACGATGACTACATCCTCCGCATGCTCTCCCACCATGCGGAGGGCATCAAACTTTTAAAAAGGAAAATGGGCAAGGAGGCAAAGATCAAGGACGAGGACCTCGCCCACGACGAGTCCTCCATTGTCCCCGCCGTAAAAAACAAGCCCACTGTCTGGTTAGTCCCTACCCATTGTTTTACTATTTTTTTTTACTTACGCGTATGTGTTGTTTTACGCAAAACACACCGTCCCAGGTTTGGACGGGCCGTTCCCAGCCCTTGGACTGACCGTTCCCGCCGTCTGTACTTCGCAGGATCCCCACAAAATATGTAAGAAACAGCACGGTGCAAACCGATAAGAACGTCGACTTCGGCAAAAAAAGGAAAGCTGCTGCTCCTGAAGGAAGCAGCAAGCAGCAAAAGAAAGAGGAGGAAGAGAAAAATGATGAGGAGGTCGTCGACGATAAGGAGGGTAACGAAGATGAGGATGAGGTGGAAGATGATAAAACGGCATCGGAGGACGAGGCAGCATGACTGCTATTTTTGTCAGCTTATAGAGCTTTTTAGAGCCCAGACCAAGCAATAGAGAACCTTTACGATTCTTTGTGTAAATATTTAAAACAGCAATACATATCAATAGTACCTTTGTACTGCATATGCATAATAGCAAGCTCGTGGACCAATGGTCCCAAGCCCTTGATACCTGTATGTATGTATATAGAACAAAAACAGATTGGAACCATAGTTCCATACGGTTGGACCTATACCGGTCCTTACCGTTGGAACCGTAGTTCCGGGTGGCTGGAACCCTTTTATAAATAACCACTATAAAAGGTCCCATTGAGTTCCAAGCCGACGTCCAAACGGTTCCTAATGCAGTCCAAACTGTTGGAACCCGTTTGGAATGTCGTTATTATATGGTCCAAGCCGCATCCAGGCCGCCGGAACCCCTTTGGAATTATTAATCATAATATGTCCTACCGGGTTCCAAGCTGATGGTCCAAACGGGTCCTAACGCGTTCCAAGTTATGGCCAAGCCGCTGGAACCCGTTTGGATTGTCGTTATTATATGGTCCAAGCCGCGTCCAGGCCGCCGGAACCCCATTGGAATCATCAATCATAACAGGTCCTACGGGGTTCCAAGCCGACGGTCCAAACGGGTCCTAATGCGTCCCAAGCTGTTGCCGAGCCGCTGGAACCCGTTTGGAATGTCGTTATTATATGGTCCAAGCCGCGTCCAGGCCGCCGGAACCCCATTGGAATCATCAATCATAACAGGTCCTACGGGGTTCCAAGCCGACGGTCCAGACGGGTCCCACCGCGGTCCAAGTTGTGGCCAAGCCGTTGGAATGCGTTTGGAACTTTGTTACTCTATGGTCCAAGCCGCGTCCAGGCCGCCGGAACCCCATTGAATCATCAATCATAATATGTCCTACGGGGTTCCAAGCCGACGGTCCAAATGGGTCCTACGGTATTCCAAGCCGACGGTCCAACGGCTTGGAAACCAATTGGAATTTTATGTAAATTCCAAGGGGGTTCCAAGGGCTTGGATAGCAAATGTTCAAGTCCAAGCCGTTGGACCGCGGCTTGGACGGGGCTTGGACCTGGACATTTGCTGTCCAAGCCCTTGGAATTCCCAGTGTTAACGCCAACGCCTATCAAACACATACCTGTCCTACCGGGTCCTATGGGGTTCCAAGCCGACGGTCCAAGCCCTTGGAATGTTCCTTATTTTGTAGGGTGAGTACGAGATGTCCGAAACTTACCGACGAGTCAAGCTCTAGCTCCAGTTGGAAGAGGTTCCTCACGTCTTACACGGGGGCCAAGGATGAGGACCGTGCAGAGTTCATCCAGAACTTGGCACGAGCGGTGGAGGAGCTGCGTCGGACACATGAGGCCAGTGTGAGGGCAAAGCTCAAGTCCTTCACGGGCCAATCCTTGTCACCAGAGAAGAGGGCGTGGATCAGGAATTCGTGGCCAGATTATCAAGCGATATGGGACCTGCTGCCTACACTGATGCAGGGCAAGGACGGTGTGCTGGCCACCACGGTTGCCTTCAGCTGGTTCATGGAGTCCTACGAGAAGGACGGGGTGGTGGCCAGCAATGCGTGGAGGATTCTCAAGAACATGGAGCAGCACGGTTCTATGAAGGGGGCCATTCCCTGTGGTAAGCCTCCTTTCCATGAGCGAGCACCTGGTACTACCTGGTCAGTGGCCAAGGTCTTTGAGCCGAATGACCGGGATGGCGAGGAGTCCGAGGAGTACATGACCGAAGGCACTTCTGTGAAGGGACTCACGGGTCCTGACGGCGGTGAGGAGAGCATGTATTATTGGGCACTTAGACTTTTCGTGGCGGAGCTGGATGCGAAGTTTATGCTGAAGGGTGACAAGGAGAAGAAGGACCTGCTGACGAGCAGGGTGCAGCTTCCAGGGGAGGATGGGCTCACCTTCATGAAGGCCTGCCAGCGCAGGGACGCTATGGTGCACACTGGGCGGGAGGACGCCACCAAGGACATGATCAGGTAGCACATCGAGGAGTGCGTGGACAACCTTCGGATCAAGGTGTACCGGACGACAGTTAAGGAGCAGTTGCGGGCGCAGCATCCACCTCCGAAGCCGGTGACCTGGAAGGACCTGGAGGAGATCATCGAGGTACAGGACAACCTCATGAACGACAACTCCCAGTGGATCCTAGCGTGGCGACAGGACATCAGTCGGCGGGTGACCAGTCCATACGCGTGCTGGGAGGCCAAGCAGAACGGTGTTGATCTGGTTCTGCTGAACAATCAGATCAAGAAGCACGCCCTTGTCAAGGCTGGTGCTGGGTCGGTGGGTGATCAGGCTCCCGTGGAGAAGAAGAAGCAGCCGGCGACACCGGTGAAGGGGAAGTGGGAGGCTGCGGCGGGTGAAAGGCAGAAGGATTACAGCAAGACACCACCACCTACTGCACCGAAGGGCGGTCAGAAGGACACGAACATCTACTGCCAGTACTGCTACGGTGGTCGACAGCATGCCAGCAACCCAGCGGATTGTTGGACGGGGAGTCCTACGGCCACGGTACCCAAGGACTTCCACACCTCACGGCTCAATTCGCAGAAGTTCTACGAGGCACATAACGCGAAGATGCGCCTCTTCAACATCAGGTACCGCTTCCCGAAGAAACAGCAGGGGGTAACGGTGGCTGGGTGGAAGAAGATCCCCGACTCTGAGAAGGAGGCCTTGGTGAAGGACTCTTCGGGGAAGACGAAGGACGCCGAGACGACGAGGGCAGTCAACCTGGCGGAGGAGCGCGACGCCATGGAGACACGCATCTCAGCCACTCAGGGGGGCAGTGTGTCAGGCAGTGTCACTGGCAGTGTGCACACGCAGGCATTCTCGGACGATGAGTGTGACCTGGAGTGCCAGACACGGTCATTTGCGGCGGAGAGAGCAGTGTACACCACCCAGGACACGTTGGAGGACTTGGTGGTGCCCAGACAGTGCCTGTCAGCTGAGGTCACTGGTGTGGATTTTTGCCATGATGGACCTGGCTCGAAGGCGAGCTCTGAGGTGTGCCTGGATGGCCTGGACAGTGGTGCAGCAGCAGACATCATGAGCTTGGAGGCTAAGGCTTGTGCGGAGGGGGTTGAGCATTGCGCAGCGGTTGCAGTGGCTTTGGGAAACACTCAGATGATGCAGAGCTTCCCCGTGAAGACGCCACCCTACGGATTATTTGCCTGTCCATCCGTATGGAATATCATATGGACATCGTATGGACACCGTATGGACACCCGTATGGACGGTCTGGGCATATTTGAGCAGAAACCTTGCGCATATGTAAGAACCGTATGGACGACGCGTACTTTTGGTGTCCATACGAAAATGTCCCATGGACACCGTATGGACGACCGTATGGACACCGTATGGACACCGTATGGACGGCATAAAGTCCACATGGCGTCCACACGCGTGGACACAGGCATTTTTCAACCACACGTCCATGTGGTGTCCGTATGAAAATGTCCCATGGACACCGTATGGACACCCGTATGGACACCGTATGGACACCGTATGGACGGTCGTATGGACACCGTAAGGACACCGTATGGACGCCCGTATGGACACCGTATGGACACCCGTATGGACACCGTATGGACATAATCATGTAAATGTGAACACGAAAAAACGAACAATAAGCAATCCACCCGTATGGAAATGTACGTCCGCACGTGTGAACGCATCGGAGCACGTGCGGACGTCGGTGTCCATACGTGTGGACAGAGATATTGCGAGAAGAGCTTCAGAATAAGGATTGTAAGTCCATCCACACGTGTGGATATTAGAATCCGTACGTGCGGACGATGGTTCGTCCGGATGGACGCAATAGTCCGTACGCACGGACAATGGTTTCATCAACATATTGTACCGATCCACGCGAATGGACGTCGGTGTCCGTACGTGTGGATCGCTTATTATAATACAAATCCATGCGTATGGACACACAATCCATACGGTTGAACACTAAATTCCACCAGTCCACCCGTACGAATGAAGATGTCCGTGCGCGTGGACGGAGCTTTATTATCATATTCTACCCATCCACGCGTATGGACGCCGGTGTACGTACGTATGGAATATTTTATTATAACGATCCGTGCGTATGGACGACGCCATCCATACGGTTGAACAGTGAATTCATCCAGTCCACACGTACGAACGACGATGTCCATGCACGTGGACAGAGCTTTATTATTATATTTTACCAATCCATGCGTATGGACGCCGGTGTACATACGTATGGATTCTTCATTATAACGATCCATGCGTATGGACGATGCTATCCATACGTATGAACAGTGAATTCATCTGGTCCACCCGTACGAACGATGATGTCCGTGCGCGTGGACAGACTTCAAATACATTCCAAATATTAGGATCGAAATCCGTACGTGTGGACATTACATTCACGCGTGTGGACAAGTACGTTCACCCATATGGACACCGTATGGACGATGTGTGATGCAAGCAGGACTGAACAGCAAGCAGGACACAAAAAAGTATAGGCAGTTCTTTTTTACAATTTGTACAAAATGTTTCTATTTTTTGGGGCTTCTATGGCTTCGTCTTCTTAGCAGGCTTCTGGCCTACAGCTTCCGGCTTCTTCCTCTTAACCCCAGCTTCCTGCTTCCTCTTATCCTCCTTCCCTTTGGCCGCATCCTTCCCGGCATCCTCTTCCTCCTCCACATCGGCTTCCACATTTTCAACCTCCTCCTCCTCTTCGTTCACAGCAACTCCATCAGCAACAGCATCGTCCCCGGGCCCCTCGACAGTCTCAACAGCAACATCACCCTTGTCATCCTTGTCCTCGTCCTCATCATTCTCCTCCTCCGTTGTCCCCCCGTTGTCATCGTTGTCACCGTTGGAAACTCGGTCCACGTTCTCCGTCTGGGAACCCCCGCACGTCTTTAAACCAGTGAACGCTCGTTCCTCTCGTACCGAACTGCAAGTGTATGCAATCTAAGTGAGTTATTTAAAAGCAAATATGACAAATGTGACAAAGGTAAACAAAAAATGCAAGTATACACACCCGTACGGGGGGAAACCCACGGTCCAGTTCTCCCACCTCAGCCGGTTCCAAGTTCATAAACGCCAGCTTCCGCAAGGTCAGCTTCTCGGGATATAGATTCTTGGAGTTGGCGTGCCTCAAATAGCCCTTGTGTATCCTGCGTACATAACCCAGTTGTTAGACGGCGTCCGCACGTGTGTAAACACATTCCACCCGTGTGGACACCACAATATTAGCCAGTCCATACGTATGGACACCACAACCATACCGCACAGAACTACACACGTGGGCGTTCGCGAGAGTTCACAAGGTAAAAGAATGAAGTTTGCAGGGGGAGGCAGGGAGGGAGGGGGGACTTACCAGACAACACAATTTTTGGTGATAACGGACCTCAAGTCATGCTCGAGGTCCGTCACCTTTTTGGCGTTTGTGCCGGTGCGGTGTTGCTCCGCCACCACGAGCTCGTCCACCATGCTCATGTGGTGTGAGAGTAACCGCTCCACCGGGGTTGTAACCCCCCCCTCGAGCGTGTGAACTACGAAGTCAATGTACAGCTCGTAGACGTCGGAGGGCAGGACCATCGGCTTCTCGTTCAATGACTTGCCCGGCCCGAAGGCGGCGACGGTCCCCCGGGCAATGACGAGGGTGGATACCTTCTTCCCGAGGGTGTCGATACGGTCGCCGATCCTTTCCACGTCGCCCTGAGGGCAGGCGAAGATATCAACCACGTCCCCTACGGCCAAGGAGAGTGTTTCCTCGCCTCCGCCTCCGCTACCCGAGGGAGTCGGGGAGTCTGGGGAGCCCACCGGCTCTTCGGGCGCTTCCACCTGTATGGACACCATACGGACGACGTGTGGACTAAGTCGTTCATACGGGTGAAACACAAGTGGAAAAAGTAAGGAGACTGGCGCTCACTGGCCAAAACTGTCCACACGTGTGAACAGCGTGCGGACTACGTGCTTCATACGGTTAAAAAACATAAGCGACACAAAACAAAAAAGGTTCACAGAACCACGCGCTTGGTCAAGGTGAAACGGCGTGCGGACACCACCGTTCACACGTGCAGGTTGAAGAGAGCAAGTATTACCTTCACTTTCGGTTTCCTTTCAATATCAGGGGCTTTCACATCCAGCCCCTTAAACAATTCGAAGTCGGATCCCTGGGTCAGAGGCTTGCCCTCGGCAATCCCCGTCGCCACCGCGAGACATGCCTCGGTCTCCTCCACCGTGGGCCAGTCTTTTTTCCCGAAAATTCGGTAGCCCGCCGCTGGACCGTTGTACCTGATGTAGAACCCTTTCGGGTAATCCACGGTGATCTTGAACTTCCAGCGGCCCGGACCCTCCACGTTGTTCTTCAGGTAGGAGAGCCGGTTGGTCACATACTGTTTCACCAGGCGGAGGGGGACTTGGGGATGCCGGGACTGGATGTGCTTGGACACCTTGGTGTGGAACACCGGCCCGATGACAACTACCGTCCCCCGCGGTATGTATCCCTTTTTTGCCACTCCTCGATTATCTCGCGAGCGTCCTCCTTCATTCCGTTTAACACTTGATTCCCAGGGTCGGCTTCTGCCGCACGCAGCTCAGCCTCCCCAGCGCCAGCGGGTTGGGCTACCCCCGCTTTCCCGCCTGTTGCAGCAGCTAGAAGCATCATCTGCTGCTGCATCTGCTGCATCTGCTGCATCATAGCGTTCATCTGGGGGTCCGCCGCAGTCGACTCCACCAAGCTCGTTTGGCGCCCGGCCGACGGAGGGGGGGTTCGGGGGACTCGTTGCCTAGATGGCTGCGTTCGTTCCCTGGGGTCACTTGTTCGTCTTTTGGCCATTTTGGGCTATGTACGTGTGTGTGTGTGTGTGTGTGCGTGGGAGTGGTCAACGTGCTTTCTGGTGGGCTTTTTTGCTTTGACGGCGATGGGTACGGAACGGCAATTCACGGGCGTGGACAGCGCTGACTTATTGGCGTTCATGCGTGTGGTACGGCACGGACGATGCATTTTGATCTGTCGACGACGGGTTTGCGATTTTCAAAACTGCACGTCTCATTTTCTTTTTTTCCTAGCTCGTATCGTGGAGTGCTCTCTGTAGGGCATGCGATTTTATGATCAAGGATTTAGTCGTGCACCCAGTGTCTACAATATTGGATACATGGCGCAGTGGCCATAAAATGGTAAGCTGTTCGTTTCTAAGCGTCCAGTCGTGGGTTCGAATCCCACTGGAGGTATAAGTATTCACGGCACCCCTTGTGGTGCAGTGGCATGAGCCTGTGGTGGTCATCATTCCACTACAAGGGGTGTCGTGGGTACTTAGAACCTCTATGCCGTTTTGAGTTTAAGCAACTCATGGCGACCGTCGGATTAGGACAGGGGAGTTCATCGAGTCCGTCGATTGCACTATCCGTTGGGAAGCAATCCCACAGAGTGTCTGTTCTTCGATTTTTTCCCTTTGGTTCGTTTTGAAAAAATCGCGCGCACAAAATTGCCGATATCTCATGGAAAAAAAACATTTTTGCGTTTTTGATTGGCGGGATATATTGCATTCAACCTGCCCTTTCTCGTGCCAATTTTTTTTTTTGGGCAAAAATTACTCAAAAAAATTATTATTGTGTTTTCTACCCAAGTGTCCACCACATGGTAAAAGGTGCTTTTCGTACGATGTCCGTACGGCATCCATACGGTCTCAAATTGCATCGGGTCAGCTTTTTTTTTGGTCCATACGTGTGAAAAACACCGTCCATGGGACATAATCGTACGAAAAACAAAGCTAACTCGTATGGATAGCAGATGGATTGCTAAGTGAAGCTTTTACCCGTGTGGACAGATTTTGTTGAAGTGCTGTCCACAGCTATAGTGTCGTACGAAAAACCGTAATTCCGAGCATGACCCCATGTGCTTGCGCTAACCATCCATGCGGACTGTTCACAAGTGTTGTAATATCACCAACCGTATGGACAGACCGTCCATGGGACATTTATCGTATGGACAAAATGCACAATCATACGGAAATTCGTAGAACTTCAGACGAACGACGTGTGGACAGAAAAAGTGAAGTATTTACGCGTGCGGACAGCTGATCTCATGGACTAGATTGCTTGCTGCATCCACACGGACGACACATATCGTCCATCCGTAATCTAGCGTGTGGACGGACGAGTTTACAGCCTTGACGTAAGTGTCGGTGCATGCGCGCAGATGTGGCATTGAACGTATGAACGACGCTGTTCGTACGCTGGAATCCTGAAACACGCGCGTGGACACCGCACGGACGGCGTACGGACGACCAAATATGCCATTTTGTCCCTGCGTGGAATGCAATGGTGAAAGGTGGTTGTCCAGTAAGCAGAAACTCCGGCACGTGCGTAACAATGGACTTCCAAGTGATCGATCGCCGTCACCGGAGCGACAACAAGATGAACGCAGTGATGAGGAGGAATTCCCAGAAGATGTGGATATCCGCGAGTCAGCAAATGTGACGATCGAAAACATCAATCGGCTCTTCTTGGGACCTCAAGAGGACTTAAGCGCTGAGGTAGGTCCTCCTTATCAACTAAGTTAACAGTTAACGAAAAGCACCATTCTTCTTTACATTCATGTGTTCATCGAGGATGATTGTGTGTGTGTGTGTGCAGGAAACTTTAGAAGGCGTCCAAGCGTCGGCGGATGTTGTGGCGAACAATTTCGTGTTGAACCTTCTCGTCGCCCACAACCACCACAACAGCTCGCAGGCCTACTTCGATGCGATTTTGAACATTCTGCGTAGTCACTACATCGACGGCACCGATAGTGCAGACACTCGCATCACAGCGGTTCCATCTACCTATGCACAGGTATTGCAGCAGTGGAAGGTGATGTTCAAGGGATACAACGAAGTGGACGTTTGCCCCGAGTGCTCCGAGTTCTTTCAGGACGAATACGCCAACCGCGACAAGTGTCCGAAATGCCTGGAACCGAGATACGAGGACGGTAAGACGGTGAACGGGGTGTACGTTCATGGTCGAGCTCGCAGTATTTTTCGATGGTGGCCGCTCGAAATGCTGTTCACCGTATTCTTCCTGACGCCGGAGTTAGCCATGCTAGCGCGTACGTGGTGGAAAGAAGGCATGTTGGACAAAGACCCCCAAGCGGTGGTACACGGTATACTCGGTGAGTTTACTCCGAAGTGTCTATCCGTGACTGTGTACACCGCATGCACCAAGGGTCTGTACGTCGTCCATGCGTAAGCCTGTAGGTGTCCACTCGCGCGGACGAAGCAAGTGCAAACTCGCCCATGACTGTGAACACCGTATGGACGGCTGGATCGTACGTCGTCCATGCGCCTGGATGCAAGCGTCCATCCGTGTGGACGGTGTAAGTTCGGAATTCTTACGTCTCATTTCCCAGGGCTTGTGCAAACTCATCCATGACTGTGAACACCGTATGGACGTCTGGATCGTACGTCGTCTATGCGCCTGGATGCAAGCGTCCATCCGTGCGGACGGTGTAAGTTCGGAATTCTTACGTCTCATTTCCTAGGGATTGTGCAAACTCGCCCATGACTGTGAACACCGTATGGACGGCTGGATCGTACGTCGTCCATGCGCGCGGATGCAAGCGTCCATCCGTGCGGACGGTGTAAGTTCGGAATTCTTACGTCTCATTTCCCAGGGCTTGTGCAAACTCATCCATGACTGTGAACACCTTGTGGACGGCTGGATCGTACGTCGTCCATGCGCCCGGATGCAAGCGTCCATCCGTGTGGACGATGTAAGTTCGGAATTCTCACGTCTTATTTCCCAATGCTCGTGCAGACTCGCCAGGATTTCTCAACTTCGTTCGCAACAAATGGGACGTCTTTAAAGACCCGAGGAACATTGCCATCATGGCGTGTGCTGATGGCGTCCAATCCTTCAACGACGGTATTCGCACGGTGACTCCGCTGTGTTTTACGGTTGTCAACTTCCCGGGAGAACTTCGCTGCAAACGAGAATACGTGATGACTTGGGGAATCTGGGACGGAAAACCGAAAGTTAGCAGCAAGTTCTACGACATGTTCACCTTGGAGGTTAACAGGCTGACTAACGGCGTACGCATGTTCGATGTGATTACCAACACGGTTTTCACGTTCAAGCTCGTGTTGTACAAAATGCTCGAAGACTACGTTGGCTTGAGCGACGCGGCGAGAAGATTCGGAGCTAATTCGTACATGGGGTGCTTGAAGTGCTGGATACGGGGTACCGAGAAATCTGTATCTGGTCTAACGAAAATCATATATTCCTCACTACATCAAGGACTGCAACCAGGTAAACACATGATGAACCCGTCGTTTATCTCCTTTCCTGCTTTGGCCGTACGTACGGAGTACGTGTGCCCGCCCTGTGGACACCTCATGGACAAATCCTTGTTTTTTTAGCTTACATTGTGTGTGAAAGAACACCCTGTCCAACCTTGTGGATACCGGCGTCCACACGTACGGACGACGTGTTCCAGCGTTGTCCGTACGTATGGTTCGCCTACTAAGTGTATTGTGCGGAATTTTCCCGCCGGCATTGAGCAGGTGAACCAATCCCTCTTCGCACCAACAGCGAAGTCCGCGAAACCCAACAACTCCACGCTAAGATGATCAGAGAGGGACGCGTGAGCAAGCCAGTCATCGAGGAATTCATGAAGCAGAGCGGGGTCAAAGAACCATGCCCGATGTCAAGCATTCCCGATTTTGACGTTGTACGGGACTACCTTCTTGACTTGATGCACATCTTGTACAACCTGATGCACGGCATCCACTGCGTGATATTTGGTGATGGTTGGGGACCGAACACACGCAACTATGCGCGAAAGATGAAGGTCCATCGATCGTGGGTTATCGCACCCCCAGCCAGAAATGCAAGAGATCGAAGAACTCCTGCAAAGCGTCTGGCAGGTAAGATTGTAGGTCGTTTGTTTCTGCTGTTCCGTATGTGTGGACACCGTGTTCATACGGATGGACGGTCCTGGCCGTCGTACGGACGGCGTACGGACTATTCACGGTATGCCTAACAGTGGAATTTCTTTGCAGACAAACCATCACCGTGGGGACTGCCACCGATCGCAAAGACCGGTGCAATCAAGTGGGTACGGGGTCTGAAGCTTCCGACGAATATGGGACCTCTAGCTAAGAAACTTCTGCAGCAAAAGCACAAGAACCCGAACAAGGTGCGGAAGATGAAAGCCGCGGAGCTGGTAGTATCCCTCACTTCTGGGATACTGGGCGTTATTTCATCCTGGCAAAATGCTGACGGGAAAGTACTCCGTCCACAATACGCGAAGTTCGTCGGTGAATTTGCGGTGGTGGTTCGAGAATTGACCGCCCCCTCAATTGATCCAAAGGTAAGTTATATAAGTCTAATCCACACCCTTGTTCACATATGGCCACCGTACGGACGCCTCATGGCCACCGTACGGACGACGGATGAAGTCGCTGTCCATCCGTGTGCTTCTCTTGTATTCACACCTGTCATGAACCGATTAGAGATTAAGGTTGCCTCTCGTTTTGCCTTCCAGGAAATGGACAAGCTGCAGCGCCGAGTCATGAAGTTGAGAGATGAGATGGAGCAGAACAACTCCCCCGAGTCGTTGGTGGTTATGTCGCATCTTCTCGTGCACATTGTCGATCAGCTGAAGGATAACGGCCCTGCACGGGAACTCTGGATGTATGTCTTCGAAGACTATTTCGGGTTGTTGAAGCTGTCCATCAAGACCCGCTCACACCCCGTCGCCAGCATGATGAAAGGATTGGAGTTGCGGCGAACGGTTTCCATGGTTGCAGGCATCAAGCGGATGCATCGAATTGGTCGAGCTCCCCAATATCGACCGCCTGCAAACCAAAACATCTTTACAACGAGAGAACGAACCTTTGTGCGGCCGACCGCTGGTAAGCACATCCCTAAGCATCATATGTACCATGCATGTTAGTTTGTCCATGCGCGTGGACGCTTTTCGGTACGTCTGGATTATGCACTTCGCACGTGTGGATGCCCGTCCATACGTACGGACACGATTTCGCTTCACTATTGTCCGGTCGGTCAATACCACTTGTCCATGCGCGTGAAAGTGCGTCCCCCCGTACGGACGCCGTTGTCCACACGCCCGCCCGGTCCGTCCGCACGTATGGACAAATTTCACTATCGTCCGTTTGTTTTTTCCACTCTTCTTGTAAGACAACGAATTCTCTTGTGCGGCGTCAATTGCAACAGAGGACAGGGAAAATATTCAAGTCTACCTTCGTACCGAGTTCCCCGAGTACGAAATTCTGTGCAAAAAGTTCGACGACAGACTCGCCTTTTACAACAGGTACCAATTTATATACAAGACTGTAAATTGAGTGAATGCCGTGTGAATTGCGTACGGACACCGTGCGTTCATCGTATTCATACGTGTGGACTACTAAATCCACCCGTGTGCACCTTTCAAATGCAGGAACGTTCTGCAACGGAGTCGTCGCAACCGACGGGCGGGTCGTCGAAGGCTGCTGCTGGAGACGAATGATGTGGTTCCGGTATTTCTACAACCGGACACGTGGAGGAGATGCCCAACAACTTTGCAGATTCAGCCTTTCACCGAGGAGGAGCAGGCCTTCGCCTTAGCCGGCATCACCCCTTGGACGGAGTATCCTAGCATCAAGATTGGCCGTGAAGATTTCCGAGTGCACGACAGCGACATTGGTTTGAAGAGTTGTCAACGGTATTTCAAGAGCATCTTTCGAACTCCGGGAGTGCCAACTCCAGCCCAAGTTCTGGGTGGCGAGATACCGGATGATGATATTGAAGATAGGTATGGCGAAATCATGAAGATCGTCAAGCTTGATCTTCCCGGTCGCGAGATCTTTTTGCTCAAGGCCCGTTGGTACCCGAAGGTGGCTGCGCTTGCGGACGACATCAGCAAGAACATTTTCCTGCGCAAAGACATGCCATGGGACGTGTCTCAACCATTCGTTCGCGCAAACAGCATTGAGAATCAAGTGGTCATTCAGGATGTTCCTTTCATGCCGGCTTGGCTTGCCCGGTACGATGGAAACACTGTCCCTTTGGCCATTCGACGTCGAACTGATTGCTTGCAAGTTGTGTTGGATCGCAAGGCAGATTTCTTCCGTGAAATCGATGACAATAGTAGTAGCGAGGATGACAATGGTAGTAGTTCTGAGTCAGATGATTGCGGATGACAGACAGTGTATTATATATGTAAATAAACCGTATGTATGGACACCTGCATTCACACGCCTGATTCTGCTAATCTGTGCGGACAAACTCTTATCCACACGTGCGTATACATGTGTCCACACGCTTGGACTAATGATTCCTGACCGTCCGCGCGTACGACGGTCGGTGTCCATACGTATGGATACACGAATTCTGATCGTCCATACGCCTGTCCACACGTCGTCCATACGCATCGGTACGTCCAGTGACACGCCCCCTTACTTGGTGTTCATATGGCTGATGAAGGGGCCAGGAATGCTCGGGCACACCCAGGCCCGGGTGCAATGGCTGTCCACGCGTGCGGACAAGCGCAAAAGAGTGGCGCAGCACGGGCCTCACAGTGTCCATACGTCGTCCATACGTCGTCCGTACGGTTCGGTACCTCTAGTGGCACGTCCCCTTGGTGTCCACAATCATGGCTGATGAAGGGGCCAGGAATGCTCGGGCACACCCAGGCCCGGGTGCAATGGCTGTCCACGCGTGTGGACAAGCGCAAAAGAGTGGCGCAGCACGGGCCTCACAGTGTCCATACGTCGTCCATACGTCGTCCGTACGCGTCGGTGCGTCCAGGGACACGTCCACATGGTGTTCACATGGCTGATGAAGGGGCCAGGAATGCTCGGGCACACCCAGGCCCGGGTGCAATGGCTGTCCACGCGTGTGGACAAGAGCAAAAGAGTGGCGCAGCACGGGCCTCACAGTGTCCATACGTCGTCCATACGTCGTCCGTACGCGTCGGTGCGTCCAGGGACACGTCCACATGGTGTCCACATGGATGATGAAGGGGCCAGGAATGCTCGGGCACACCCAGGCCCGGGTGCAATGGCTGTCCACGCGTGTGGACAAGCGCAAAAGAGTGGCGCAGCACGGGCCTCACAGTGTCCATACGTCGTCCATACGTCGTCCGTACGCGTCGGTGCGTCCAGGGACACGTCCACATGGTGTTCACATGGCTGATGAAGGGGCCAGGAATGCTCGGGCACACCCAGGCCCGGGTGCAATGGCTGTCCACGCGTGTGGACAAGAGCAAAAGAGTGGCGCAGCACGGGCCTCACAGTGTCCATACGTCGTCCATACGTCGTCCGTACGCGTCGGTGCGTCCAGGGACACGTCCACATGGTGTCCACATGGATGATGAGGGGTCCCCAAGGGGCAGGCAAGGCACTTCACGCTGTCCACACGTGTGGACATCGTATTTCGGTGGTTCAAGCGTGTGGACGACAACTATTTTAACGGTTGGGCAGTGTACGGAGCGTCCACACGCGTAAAAATCGGTCAAAATGACATACGTCGTCCACACGTATGGACGACGTGTGGACGGTCGTATGGACAGTCGTATGGACACCGTATGGACATCACATATGCCATTTAGACAAATCCATACGTATGGATTTAGTAAAAATTTCGTCCATACGACTTCCACGCGTCGTCCATACGCCGGACAGATGGGTGTCCACACGTATGGACAGGCCAATAATTTGTAGGGCCAGCCGAGTTCGACGAGGAGGCACGAGTACCACGAGCTCCTGCAGCTGAGCTCCTGGACAGGAAGCTCTACCTTCTTCACTCTCACCTGAAGAGCGCTGTGCAGACACTCAACCGCTTGACCGCGCACTTGTCCGTGAAGGGCTTGGTCAGCCTTCCGAACAACATTCAGACGCTGCTCGCTGTCGACGAGGCCGAGAAGTTGCTGACTGAGAAGGTGGTTGCTGACGTGGCCACACTGCACGAGCCTGACGACAAGGCCGAGCAGTTGCTCGCTGTGAAGAGGGTGGCCGATACGGCCATGCTACGCGAGTTTGACGACGACGAGGAATCCCTGGTGGAAGACGACGAGGAGGTTCCTGACCTGTGCTCTGACGGTGAGGAGGAGGATGATATTCCCCTGGATGAGATGGCAGAGGGTGTGGTGGACAGCCTGTACCGCGCTGCAGCGGCATGTGTGAACCGTGGCTACGGTGTCCATGTTTCAGGGAATGTCCGGGATATTCGGGCAGGCAGCATTCAGGCGCACACCTACGAGTTGTTGAAGAAGCGCATGGAGTCCAGCTTGTCGGAGGAAATGCTCTCTGGGATGGCACAGGTGCAGCCGGTGTGCAAGCTCGTCAACCAGACTCTCGCTCAGGGACTGGCGCTGGTGGCGCTGGAGGGGGGGGGTTGATGTTGTACAAGGCCATCTTGATGGACACGGGTGCCAACTGCAACATCATCGCCATCAAGAGGGTGAAGGAGCTGGGGCTGGCGATCTATGAGGTGGAGGCAGGATCCAAGGTGGCTAGGTTTGATGGCACTTCGACGGCCTTCAAGCAGTACTGCTACGTCGACGTCATTCTGGCGGCTGGCACGCCGCACATGACCCTTCACCGCCTACACGCCTTCATTTCGTACAGTGAGACCACCTACGACTTTCTCATTGGCACGGGACCCCTGAAGAATGCTCTCAGGGTGACCATTGACCTCTACAGGGGGTTGGCAGTGTCGGAGGCACCGGCAATGTTGCTGGGGGTGGACGAGAAGGTCACGTTGCCCCTGATCGAGTGCAAGGTCCCGGACAGTCATCGGAGGAGACGCAACGCTGATCCAAGGGTGTGCCTCACGTCTGAAATCTTCGTCAAAGGAGGCATGGAGCATGGCTACGCGGCGGAGAGGGCTGAGTGGTTGGACCACGAGACTCCTGTCGAGCAGGATGAGCAGTACTTCGACTGCCAGGAGGAGGTCAGGTTCTGCGCTGGGGTTGGGGAACGTGATCCCTGGCAGACCGAAGGGAAGAAGGTGACGAGGCACAGCACGGCTGACCCACAGGCGAGAACCCCGGAGGAACTCGTGGAGGATGACGACACCTCAACAGAGGAGATCCCGGAGGACCCGAGTGACGACAGATATGTTCAGAGGCACACGTGCAAGGACTCGGATGGCTCCAGGAAGCGGTACGCCTCCAGACTGTGGCCGACAGGGCGGGTTGGTGGAGTGTTTGCCGATGACCACACGCAGAAACTGTTGGAGGAGGAGACCAAATGGCCGGACTCTCTCCCACACACACGGTGTATACCTTTGACGGAGAAGCAGCTAGCAGTATCAGACCAAGAGTTCCTGATCGCTGCACACCGCCCATGGAAGGGGAGCATGACACTGCTGGGGTGACATCGATGAGGAGCCCAGTGAGGAGAATGACTCGTGGAGGCATCAGAGGTTGTACACCTCTATGGATGGTCACCAGAGGCTGTGCGACATTGTGGAGAAGATCAACGAGAAGGAGACCAAGGTCAAGTTCGCTCGCTGCCAACAGGAGACGGTGGTCCCGAACGACAGACTCAGGTGGCCTGACTTTTCCTCGGTGGACCAGAAGTGGGATCCGTACGACGACTGCACCATGAAGTGGTGGCACTCGGTGGTGCCCAACCTAGGCAGTGAATACTCGGTGGTCGAGCCCGACTACGAGGCGCTCCGTGAGGCCGGCGACATGAAGCTGGCAGAGCTCCAGCGCTCGTTGTGTGAGAGGCAGGTCTACCCTTCTGGCCCCATAGTTGGCACACTGATGTGGGACCAGAAGGTACACAAGTTCTGTGTCAGGACGAAGCCAGCAGATGACGCCCTGAGCATCGCGCAGGCCACTCTGAGCCATTCACCTGCCGACTGCAGCTTCGCAGCCAAGTTGGAGTCAGAGTTGCAGCTGCCCCACTACTACGAGAGCGAGGGGTGCTGGATGTACCAGCACTTGAGGGTGCTGAGAAAGGTTGACCTCAACCTCCTCAGGCAACTCATCTACGACCAGTACAAGGAGGTGGAGCAGGGACACGAGAAGGCGCCCAAGCTCGTCATCCGCAGCAACAAGGCAAGAGGCACCCCAAAGTTTTATCCTGTCACAGACGGGGAGGGTGGCCCAGGGGTGGTGTTCGACAACTACCACGCAGCACAGGAGTACCATGGGATATGGGCTGGCTCTTCAATACTGAAGGCCTGCAACTCCGAGTCTGCAGCCCAGGACACGTTGGCCAACTACTCTGAGAGGAGAGCTCCGGCACCGCCGAGGTCTGCGAAACAGAAAACATTGGCGCGGGTGAACACGAAGGACGTCAAGGTGGTGAAGTCCGAGACACCGGTGGACTTGGAGGATGACGACATGGACACCATGTCGACGGTCTGGAAGGACAGCCTGAAGCCGGTGGGACCTGCTCAGCTGAAACGACACCTCGTTCCTGAGACCATGACCATCACCGACAAGCCGTTTGACCCGAGAGAGCCTGCGCAGCTGGTCCACAGTCCACTTGATCCTCAGGACGCCAGCCATGGTCACCAGAAGGAGGACGCAGGGAACCAGTGGCTGACCAAGAGAATTGAGATGAGATGGCTTCAAATCCAATCAGAACAGACGGTGTTCGTGGTCAGGTATCGGAAGACCACCGATGGCAACCTGAAGATTCTCGCTGGTGAAGGAAACACACTGCGGGGGGTCGGCAAGATGTTCATGGACAGCAAGGTCAGGAAGAAGTACATCAGGCCCGTTGCTCACTCCATGAGCGGCTACCTGTGCCCGGGAGGCCGGAGTCAACCACCAAGAGACAGCAATGGCCACATGGGACTGCTTCACACACTCGAGCAACACTTCGAGGACACCCAGGATGGCGAGAAAGTGGCGCAGGGCATCATGGAGCACCTCTACGAAGATGATTTCAAGAGTTTGGGCAAAACCGTTCACGTGCTCAAGATGCGCGCTCACCGAAACGTCAAGGCCGTGTACTACATCTTCGAGGACGAGGAGTACTATCGCCAGGACGGAAAGATCGTGGACCTGTCCTTCCACGAGCATTACCTCCTGGAGAACACCAGAAAGTTCAACGCACTTCGCTGGGTAGGCCATCTAGAGGTCACAACCATCCACAGAGAGCCGCTCTCCCTCTTCGCACAGCTGCTACGCGAAGAGCCCGAAGTGGAGAGCCAAACTCAACCCTCACTACCTGCCGAAGACCAACTGCAGCTCCTGACGGAGCTCGAACAGAGGGCCGAAACAGCTGAGGAGAAGGTGGAGACGCTCGAGGACTATTTGGAGACGCTCCAGGGAGTGGTGGCAGTAGCTGAGGCAAAGGCCAAAGAGCTCGAGGAGACGCTGGAAGCAAAGGTGGAGGCTCGCAACGAGGTGTTGAAGGAAGCCGTCAACGAGAAGCTCGCCATCATGAAGCAGAACACGCTCATGGAGCATGACCTAAAGAGGCACCGCACGAATGCATTGGAGAAGCACAAGCTGCGCTTATCCCTGGAGGAGAAACTCGAGGCCGCATTGAAGAAGGCGGACGAGTTGAACGAGGAGAACATCAGGTTGCGCGGACAGCCGCAGCATGGACGACAAGTGGAGGAGTCTGGCATCTGCTTCACGTACCCCGAGCTGGAGGACAAGGCCGACGACCGCGACCGGTCATTCCCACCACAGGACGTCAGGAAACAGAAGACTGACCAGCGAGCTCCTGCCGTGAGCAAGGGAAAGGTGCAACCCCGCTCAGTGGTGGTCGACACAAGGAAGAAGAAGGCGGATTTTCACCAGAGCCGACGGAGCGCAGCGCCCGGAGGCTCAGACTAGTAAGCTGCCCTGGCCTGGAGCCAGGTAAGCCAGTTGTTCGGCGTGGACAGCTGGTGTGGGGGGTACGTGGTGACACTGCTGCTGGCAGCACTGGTGGTAATCATCTCACCATCCCTGGAACGCCACATGCTACTGCCAGCATGGGCCTTAGGAGAGCCGATCAGGCATACTCTGTGGTACCTAGCAGCACTCACACACAGGTGGTTCCTGTACACGTGCCAGAGGACGGTGGCGAGGATAGTGTGGCACAGCACTGGTGCCCGGACAACGATAACACACTTACAGGCAATGGCAGACGGCATCATGCGAATCCTGTGCGCCACGTAGAGAGTGATGGGTGGCCACCACGCCATTCAGGGCACCGTAAACGCCTTCATTCTACGGGTAATGTTGGCACTGGTCGGTTACTGGTGGCAACCATACAGCGCAACCTTCTCACTGTTGGTCGCGCTATATTCGGAAATTCGGTATTTGAGGACAGCTGCCATCTACTGCAAGCTGTTATGGGTGGGCGAGGCCACCAAGGGCCACACCATAGGCAACGCTGCGGAGCCTGGTGTGACATCGACACGGCAAGAAGAGGTGAGCTTCTTCAGTCGGACTGTCAGCACTCTCCACAACGTGGTGGCACGAGGCCGAGCAGAGCTAAGCACAGCCCCGAGACACATGCACAGGCCGAGATTCACCCAGCGGCTACAGCAGGTGGGAAACTTGGTCAGGCACTATCGGGCCGCACAGATACTGTACGTCATCGTGACGACCATTCTGGTGGTGTTCTTTGCAGCTGGTGGAAAGCTCCACCTACTGCACGGGGGGTGGAAGTTGTTGACGTGCATAACGGCGGCTCATCCACCAGCCCCAAGAAGCGGACTAACAAGATTTTTTCGGTTTTTCGCATTGTTGCTTGGCATGCTGTGGCTGGCCATGGCGTGCATGTTCCAGGGCGCACCCGGCGGTGGTGGACTTGGCAGGGCACACTCGCAGCAGCAGTCTCACGCGGTGACTTGGGACGTGCATCGGTCTTCCGCACAGTGGGACACCGGTTGGGAATGCTCAATGGCTGAGCAGGAGGTGCTGCCGTACACGGTGATCGAGGGGCTACAGCCTGGGGGGAAGACCTCCGTGACCAAGGACGAAGCTGCATGGCTAGACACCGAGTTGAACGCCACGTTTGGTGGACACCCGGACTTTACCGACGAGAACTGGGACCAGATGCGCGACGCCATCCGGAGGTGCAAGTACTGCTTCGCCAACAAGCCCCAGGACCTCAAGGGCTACCATGGCAAAGCGGAGCACGGCACGTTCTCCATCCCTTTCGAGGACGAGAGCAAGGTCGCTTACGAGAGGCCCAGGAAGTACAGCCCGGGGGAGATGGAGATCATCAACATCCACTGCAGAGAGTTGTTGGAGTACGGTTTCATTGAGCCCGCTTCGATACACTGCAGGCACGCCAGCAACGTCGTGGTGGCGGGCAAGAAGGACTTCGAGACCGGCTTGTGGACATCCACGAGATTCTGCTGCGACCTCAGGCGGACGAACCGTCTGTCTCGCAAAGACAAGACGGTTCCGCACCGCCCAGAGGAGCTATACCAGAAGGTAGCCAAGGCCAAGTTCAAGACCACTCTTGACGCCACCAAGGCCTTCCACCAGATTCCCATGACCACCGACGAGGACCGGGACAAGACGGCCTTCTGGTGGGGCAACCAGCTTTATCGGTACACCTCCATGCCATTCGGGGCAGCGGGGGCCACGGCAGCGTTCGTCAGGATCATGGACTACGAGCTCAGGATGCTTCAACACTGCACGGTGTGCTATGTTGATGATGTGGTGGTGTACTCAGACACCGCCGAACAGCACATCAAAGACGTCGAGGAGGTGCTCCGTACACTTGGGGACGCAGGGATCAGGCTGCATTCAGGGAAGTCTACCTTCGGCGCAGCCACCGTGGACTTCCTCGGGTACATAATCGGTCACAACACCATCGGGGCGCAGGAGGCGAAGTCCAAGGCGATCCAGGAGCTGCCGAAGCCGGATGACAAGACGGGTCTGCGCTCTATCTTGGGGCTCATGAACTACTACAAAGGCTTGGTTGGGGAGATTGGAGGCCCCAACTACTCGGAGCTGGCTAGGCCTCTCAACGACCTGCTGAGGAAGGAGGTCACGGACATCAAGGCAGCTTGGGGTCCTGAGCAAGACGAGTCGCTGCAGAAGCTGAAAGATGCTCTATGCTCGGGAAGGTGTCTGAGGCCCATCAACTACGACAAGCCCCTCATCCTGTACACTGATTGGAGCAAGTACGGAATCGGCGCGGTGCTCGGGCAGAAGGACGAAGACGGTGTTGAGCACATCTGCGTTGCCATCAGCCGATCCTTGGGGAAGACCGAGAGGCAGTATGCCAGCTACCAAGGTGAGATGCTGGCAGTGGTGTGGGCTGTGCGCACAATAAGGCAGTACTTGCATGGGGTGCACTTCACGCTGGTGACAGATCACTCGCCACTCACTACACTCATGGAGAAGACGGACCTCCAGGGCCAGCACCTCAGATGGGCCATCAGCCTTCAGGAGTTCGACTTCACGGTGCGGTATCGACCTGGGCCCCAAAACGAGAACGCTGACGTGCCGTCACGGTACCCACTGCCGTCAACCACTGACGAGACAGGCGCCAGGTTGGAGCGCTCTCACGGGGAACCCATAGAGGCCAGCTACCTCAAGCACTACGAGAGGGGCTTCTGCGACTCCTGGTGCAAGCTGCTGACTGAAGACCCACCCATCGGTGATGAGGTAGACCCTGAACTGCAGATTGCAAACTACTGCCTGCTACAAGTACGTGAACAGTTGGGCACGGGGCCAGTGCATCGGCTGTTTGACGTGCACCACCGAGAAGAGCTGGAGTGCAATGTGGGGACCTTGTTCGACACTGACCTCCCGGACTCGTACGGTGACACTGGCAGGCTGCAGTACGCGGCTTGTAGGGCACTTAGTCAGGTGCAACCCGCAACGGGGATGCAGGGAGAGGGCTCTCCAGCGGTATACTATGACGAGGAGATGGAGGATGGCGTTCTGAAGAAGCCCAAGAGGATTGACACCAGGGTGGTGGCCAAGTCATTCTTTCGCGAAGCCAGGGAGGAAGGAGTCACTTGCTACGAACCATGCGGTGGGTTGTGTGCAGGGCTGGAAATGCTTTTGTGCAACGGTGTCAAGGTGAACCAGTACTTGTACCAGGACATCTCACCTGCGGTACGGGCGGTGGCTAGGGCTCGTTGCTTTGCACTCAGCAGGCGCCACTCGGAGCTTTTTCCCGCATCTGCCATCAAGCTGGAACAACTACCAGCTGACCTGGAGCAGATCACGGCACAGCACTTCGTTGACGCTGGGGCGCTTGCTGGAGAGAGGTGGATCATGGTTTGTGGGTACCCTTGCCAAGACTTGTCTCCGGCAGGAAATCAGGCTGGCTTGGATGGCAGGCACAGCCGCTTGTTCTACCATGCCGTGAGGGCATTGTCAGCGCTGCAGCAGCTGCAGCCACAGAGGCCTCCAGGATATATACTGGAGAACGTCTCGCCTCTGGCACATCGACCAGGGACGAGAATGAGGGAGGAAGTCTTTCCCCACATCATGGAGTTCGTGGGGCAGCCAGTGTCATTCGATGCCGCGCAGGCTGGTCCGTACGCACATCGGCTCCGAGCTTTCTGGAGCAACTTGTTCCAGAACAACCAGTTTGACTCAGTAATGGTACGTGTGGAGAGGCCACAGCGCTACGTGACCGACATCCTGGAGGACGGGTGGCAGCCCAGGGAGGTGGTCACCACTGACGAGGCGCCGTATCATGTCGCGAACGTCAAGGGGGAACCAATGCGCGCTCTTCCGACAATCATGGCCACACAGAACTCCTTCGCTTTCCGAGAGCCTCGCATGGGGTCATTGGTCAGGAGTGTGGAGAGCAAGGAGCTGCACAAGTGCCGGGAGCCGAACCTCGATGAGAAAGCACACGCCATGGGCTACTCTGTCACGGAGTTGCGCTCAGCTGACAGCCCGGACGACGGGAAGCTGGCGAGAGTTTTGGGCTTGGCGATGGATCGCCGAGCAGTGGAGTTGCTGTACGCGGTCGCAGAAGCCAGCAGATTGGGCTTGCCCTACAGCAAGGAGCAGCACCAAGCCGAGGAGACGTGTGACTCACCAGCTTGGGAGCCTGAGGAGGGAGACTGGGTCAGTGCTGGGGGGACAGCACAACAGCCGGAGCAGGCTAGTGCAGCAGAGTGGGTCTCAGGATCCAATCGGTACACTCAGCATGTCGCCAAATCGGAGTTGCAAGTTGGGAGAGAGCATGTGGACGCTAAGCTGCAGGAGATGCACACGCGGGCGCACAAGGGCACTCACGGGCTGGGGGCGAAGTTCCAGCAGAGGAAGAAACGGTGGGAGATGCAACCGTTCAGCGTGGCGCAGTACAGAGGGCGCAGTGCCACGGGGTTCAGGAAGGCGACGCCGACGACGCAGACGGAGCCTCTGGTGTCAGAAGTGCCTTCTTGGAGGCCGCCAGTCCAGGAGAAGCCCATGAGACTTCCGGCGCTAAAGGACACCACTCGCCTCGTGGAGCTGATTGCCAGTGTTGCACAGCAGCAGGAGCAGCGCGAGGATTTCAAGGACATTCATGATGATGAATGGTGCCTCAGGTGGCTCAAATCCCGGGGCACCGTTGAGCCACCAGCGGAGATGGCCAACCGAGTCAAGAAGCGAGCTGCACGTCACCGGTGGGACGAGGCCACGGACGAGATATACTTAATCACGTACGCCGGCAAGAAGCTAAGGGTTCCCAAACCTGCCGACCGCTTGGAGTTGGTCCGCACCTACCATGACAGGACGGGGCATTGGGAAATTCGGCGGACCCTGAACCTCTTGTGGCAGCGCAACTGGTGGGTGAACATGAAGAAAGACGTGGTGGCGGTAGTCACGCAGTGCAAGACGTGCTCGAGAGTGAAGACCCACTACGCAAGGGAGGCCGCTGTGCTGACTCCTCTGGAGATCAAGTCCTTCATGTACCGGTGGTCATTGGACTTGGCGCGGCCGACACGGGATCCTACAGAGTCTGGGAACACCAGGGTGCTCATCATGACGGAGAACTACACCCGCTTCATCATCTGTGTTCCTATACCCAACAAGGAAGCCGTGACCATTGCCAACGCGTTCCGGAATCACGTGTTGTCAGTCTTCGGAGCACCGGCAGAGTGCCTGGTGGACGGGGGTGCGGAGTTCGAAGGGGTGTTCAAGGAGCTATGTCGAGCTTGTCTCATAGACCGCAGGGTAACTTCTCCAAACTCACCGGAAGGCAATGGGCTGACGGAGAGGGTGGTCAGAACAATCAAGTACTGCCTCAAGAAGATAGCGCTCGACCAGGGCCTGGACGTTGCGTGGGACGAGCTGTTGTGGTCACTGGTGCTGAGCTACAACGCTGCTGTGCAGGAGTCACTTAAGGTGGCACCCTTCACGCTCCTTTTCGCGCAGGAGGCCACAGTGCCGCCAGCCTTGAAGAGCCGACCTCCTCTGGACTTCGACGTCAATGAGGTGAAGAATGAGTACGACACGAGGGTCCGTGACCTGGTTGCCAGGGCTAAGGTGGTGAAGGAGCTCATGGTAACGGCGGGTTGCAACCTGGAGGTCGCCCAGCATCGAGACACGCTACTGTATGAAGGCAGGAGAGGTGGAGGGCAGGTGCCTAAGCCGCACAACTTTCAGGCGGGAGATTTCGTGTACATCCGCCAGAGGCCACGCACGAGTATAGAGGTGGCCACCAAGCCCGCCATCCTGAAGTTGGTGAAGATACAACGAGATGGAGTGGTGGTCCTGGAGGACAGTGCTCGGACAAGGGAGAAAAGCACGGTGCAGACTATTGCACCATGCCATCTGTATGTCAAGGTGGACGAGTACGACTTGACCAGGTCCAAGCCCAGCAAGCATCTGACCTGTGAGTATTGTAAGAGGGTGGACGGGGAGGCGTTCATGTTGCTGTGTGGCACATGCAACAAGGGCTACCACACGTGGTGTTTGGAGCCTGCACTGGACGGTGTGCCAGAGGGGGACTGGCAATGGCCGAGCTGCTTGCCACAGGAGGTGACTGCCTCTTTCGTGGAGGTCAAGTCGGAGCTTTCGGAGAAGCTGCTCCAGGCGGAAGGTAAGCTTAAGGAGGCGCTGGGGAAAGGAATGAGGCTGCTCGAGTTCGACGTGGGGCCGAAGCGCGCGCTGCGTGGAGGGGCTGTGGAGCCCTGGCAAGCCTTGTCAAAGGAAGAGATCGGCAGGAGTGAATGCAGCATGGGTGACTGGCCGGATCGCATTGATTGGGGTAACCAGGAAGTGCTCACAGAGATGGTGCAGAGGCTGATGCCGGGGCAATGGCACGAAGGCCACAGGACCATTATGAGCAGGAAGTGCGCTGAACAGCAGGGCAAGGCAAGGATCGATGCTAAAGGGAGCAGACTTGGTGCCAGCGATGCAGCAGGACGAGGTTGAGAAAAGGGGAGATGTGGCGAAGATGACGAGGGTGCAAGTCAAGAACGCCAGCATGCTACACTAGGGCTTGGAGCTAGTGATGACTGTGCCGAAAGAGGTAGATCGGCTTGCCAAAGAGGTCAACTGGAGTCGGGTGACTCGGGTGTGGGATCCCTGGGCTGGCACTGGAGTGATCGGCAGTGTACTGAAAGGCCACTGGGATCACCTGAGCATCATGAACAACGACTGGAACCCGCAGCTAAAGTGGCCGGAGGCCATGAACGCTTTGCAGCCAGGTAATTATCGAAGGTGGAAGGAGAAGTACGGGGTGTGTGACGCTATTGTCACGTCACCATGGTTCGCAGTATTGGACATTGCGCTACCACTTGCAGTTGCTGCAAGCCTTGTGGTGGCATGTGTGCATGTGCCATCGCATTACATGACCGACATGACGGAGAGCCGGGCACGCTACTTCCGAGAGCTGTGCCACGCTGGGAGACTTCACGTGCTGGGGCATTTGGAGCATGGACCTATCGGACGACGATGTATGTGGGTCTTGGTCTTCAAGAACCCTTTGCTGCGCGCCAGGATGCTACGGACTGGGGAGCTGAGTGGAGTGGGAATGTTCACCTTCAGTGTGGGCAAGTTCGCGCCGGATGGCATCACCTCCGAGGATGTGACATAACAACAGCCCTCATTGGTTGAATCTGTGCTGTCATTGCTGAAAGCTACAGAGGGGGGATGTTAGGAATTTCGGGCTTGTATCGAGGTGATAACTTTGCAGAACATAAAAACTTTTTCGAAAATAGGAAGCTGTCTTATTGTGGCAGTCTGTGACGTGCGCCTGTTCATTGAACCGCTCAGTAGTTACTCGTGTACGCATATTTCGGTGCTTCGGGTGCGCTGGTATCGTTCGAGCTCGTTGGGTATAGTTATTCCATACTGTGCACGTGTTCGCGACAGCTGTCACAAACGCTTGCGTGACGTGGCACGTCAGCAACGTTGTGAAGGCTAAGTGACAACCACGAGCAACAGTATAGTGGTGACCAGCTGTGACCGAGGTGGTGACAGGAGACACTCGAGGCGACAAGTGACACTGTAGAGTGTAGCCAGAGAAATGTGACAGGACGTGACCTGCTGACTCACGCTGTAGTGTACGGAAGCTGGAGGCTAACGGTTTTTGGAGATAGACTGTCGGCGAGCGACTGGAAGTTCAGTTGACTCATTTTGTTTTGCCTTCGCAGCAGCACAGGCTTGTGCTCAGACCGCGAAAATAGTAGTAACTCTAACATCGGTAACAGCTCGGACAGTATATTTGCGATATTTTAACGCGTGCGCTCTAACTAGCGTGTCAGAATTGGCGATTCGGGTCAATCTTTTTTCATGTTAGGAATTTCGGGCTTGTATCGAGGTGATAACTTTGCAGAACATAAAAACTTTTTCGAAAATAGGAAGCTGTCTTATCGTGGCAGTCTGTGACGTGCGCATGTTCACTGAACCGCTCAGTAGTTACTCGTGTACGCATATTTCGGTGCTTCGGGTGCGCTGGTATCGTTCGAGCTCGTTGGGTATAGTTATTCCATACTGTGCACGTGTTCGCGACACAGCCCCAATGGCGGAAGTCGCTCCTGTCTAAGCCGGCATAAACCCGGAGCACTTGCGGTTAAAACCCCGGTTTAAACCTTTTTTGGGTGCCGCGGTTAAAACCGGTTACTACGGATTACCATACTTAAGGACCTTTTCCCCATACTTAAGGACATTTTTCCCATACTTAAGGACCTTTCCCATACTTAAGGACGTGAGACAAAATAGATATGTTATCATAGTGAATTTTTGATATACGATGTACTTGATGACCGGTTCAACGATGCAAGTAAGAGTACGTAATAGGTAGGGCTAATAGCGTCGTATATCACACCGAAGAGTGCGCAATGCTATTCAATATATTAAACACCAAGTCACCGACCGATGAAACCAGGGACGGCAACACAACACACAATAATCAAATATAATTAACGATAGCCCTACCCAGGTGGATTCACTACATGAAGAGTAATATCAGCTATCACAACGAGGACTACTCAAGGGACCCCAATCCATTATATCAAATACCATATGACAGGCAAGTTGCTAGCTTTACCAGGTGGCGACACACCACACGCACGATAATTGTGGAGTATGTGCATACCGGATAAGCTCCTACGTATTCCAGCTACACTAGTTAAAGACCATATGCACTGAGATTCACTCCAAAAGTTAAGACCTACGTCAGATGCAAAGGTAGGACAAGGTAAGGCGGATTCACTGCCGACGAGACAGTGACGATGTTTGTCAGTTCAGCAATATTAACTATCTAAGGGAGCATCCCACGGTCAGGATTTCACCGGGTTAAACCCCCGGTTAAAACCTTTTTTGATCGTCACGGTTAAAACCGGTTACGGGTTTACGCCGGCTTAGGCTCCTGTGGTCCAGCCTGCGGACCCGATGGAATCTCGGCAGGCCGTTTTGACTTTGCGCGCGAATCGGACGTACCTGATCCTACGTATGCCGACAACTTTGTTGAGGGTTGCGGGGACGGGGGCTCCTGCTCCGGCCCGTAAGAGGAGACGTTGCCTCAATCTTGCATCTCTGATTAGGCGCCTGCTGGTGCTGGGACCTCCCTTCCGGTGAATGCCTGGGGGGTGTAAACCTCTGTGGTGCTCGCTATCACGGTGTGCGCTATCACGGTGCCCAACAACCGCAACAATCTTCGCCCCTCCAACACCTACGGGTGTATCTAACAGTACGGTGTGCCCAATGGGATCAACGCTGGAGCACCCTCGACCCCGGCTCCGAGCCTCCGACTCCAACTCCGGCGGGGATTTTCTCTACGGGCCGGGTCACCTCACGTGGGCCACCACTTTCGTCCCGGCAGCCATTCCAGGTAGCTAACTTCTTTGTTCCTCTCCCTTCCTCACTCCCACCTCGACTCCCCGTCACCCTTACACTTTTCAATTATTTGTCGTTTAAATGGGCTCGGTTGCGAGACCTGGTTTGAATTAGTTTGTTTGAAATCCACTCAGTTTGTGTTACGGTGGTTTGTGTGTAGTGACTACGGGTTGTGAATATGTTGTGTTATTCCCTCTCTTTCCTTCTTGAAACGAATTTGGTTTTTTGAATTTGAATGTTGTTTTGCATTCCCCATGGGGGCTGATGTTGGCAGAATCAAGGCCACGGGGTATGCCCGAGGGAGCCTGCACACTTTGAAAATTCTCTAACTGTGAGGTGTCCTTCGTGGAAGGGTTATTTGAAATGAAATGAAAATCCTCAGACTGTGAGAGGTGTTCTCCGTGGGAGAATGAATGTCAATTTGAAATGAAATCCTCAAAATTGTGAGGTGTTCTCCTTGGGAGAGCTAATGTTGAAAATCTTCAAGTTGTGAGGTGTTCTCCTTGGGAGAACCATTATCCCTTGGGGATTTGCTGAGGACACTGGTCCGGTTTTTCTGTCTAAATCCCGATGTTTGATGTGGGAATTCGTGTTAATGCACACCTCATTATGCGTGGACAGGCGAGCAATGATGATGTTGATGATGTGGTTATCACCATGACACTGCTTGCCCCGACGGTGGGGGGATGACAGATGCATTTGTTTAAATCATTGGATGATGACAACTTATGTCACGACTGCGTGTGGACACCATATGCATCGGAGGAGTTAATTATCCCTTGGGGATTTCTTGTCGCGGAACAATGGTTCCTAATTGTTGCTGTGGAACATTTGGAAATGCATGGCCTTAATTGTGGTTGTTTGATTTGTGAAAGCAGGCCGATGATGATGATTTGCACACCATATAGTTGCCATCAGATGGCCTTTGTGCTAAACTTCTCTAGTGGTGGAGCAGGCACCGTTCAGGGATGATAGGATCACGTGGATGCCTAACGGTGTATAATTAGCTTGCTAAAATTTGTTGTAACACTTGTCGTATATGATTCGATGATTTTTTGCTTGCATGAACTTGGTTCGATCATTGTTTACCCCTTGGTTAACGGTAGGTATGTAGAAAGCATTCCTCTTCAAGGGTGGTGATCGATTTGTGATTTTGTAAAGTAACTGATTAACTAATGGGGCTTTGTAGTTTGTTATTAGTTAAAATGATCAAAATTGCAAAAGTGCAATTTTGCATTTGTTTTTTTGCTCTACGTTGGATTTCAAAAACAAAATCAATCTCGGCTAATTTTTGCGCTACGTCAGTATTCAGATTTTTTGGAATGCTTGATTTCAGATTTGTTACATCTGTCATTTTGCTCTACGTTAGACCTACAATATTCAATTTTGGCTAGTTTTGCTCTACGCTAGTTTTCAGTCTTTTGGAATGCTTGATTTCAGATTTTTACATCTGTCATTCTGCTGTAAGTTAGTTTTAAAATTGTCAATGTCGGCTAATTTTGCTCTACACTCGTTTCAGATTCCAGTTTTGGAATGCTTGATATCAGATTTTTACATCTATCATTGTGCTCTACGTTAAATTTTCAATTTTCAATCTCGGCTATTTTTTTGTTGTACACGTCAGTTGCAGATTTCATCTTTTCGGAGGCTTGATTTCAGATTTGTTACATCTGTCATTTTGCCCTACGTTAGTTTTCAAATTGTCAATAATGTCGGCTAAATTTTGCTCTACACTCGTTTTCACATTCCAGTTTTTAAAATGCTTGATTTTAGATTTTCTACATTTATCATTGTGCTCTCCAATTCAATTTTGGTTCATTTTTTTTCTCTACGTTAGATTTTAGTCTTTTGAAATGCTTATTTCAGAATTTTTGATTTTTTAACATTTGTCACTTTGCTCTACGTTAGATGGCCATTTTTCGGATTTGCTTAAAATTGCTTTACGTTAGACTTCAGATTTCAGTTTGGAGTGATTCACTACTTACCAAGCTCAATGTTTGTTGCTACCTGCATGTCTCATCCTTTCGGTTTTTTAGAGAGTGCCTTTTTTCCGGGGCCAACCAACACCGCACGAATGTCACTACTACATACGAAGGCGATGAGCCTCCAACCATCGCGAATACCCTTTGTCTCCAATTGTGAAGATCTTTGCAGGACAGATTCCACACACGGCTGGGTGTCGAATGAAGAACCCTCCGCGGGTTAAGTTGAAGGTAGCATTTTGATGAGCCATTTACCATCTTGTTCACATCGCTTGAGTTTGAAAGGTTGTTGCTACTTGCTTGTCTCATCCTTTTCGGTAGTTTTGAGAAGTGCATTTTTTCCGGGGCCAACCAACACCACACGAGTCACTACCGCATACGGAGGCGATGAGCCTCCAACCATCGCGAACACTCTTCGTCTCCAATTGTGAAGATCTTTGCAGGACCGAGTCTACACACGGGTCGTGGGTGTTGAAAGAAGAACCCTCCGCGGGTTAAGATGAAGGAAGGATTCTGATAAGTCATATACCATCTTGTTCACATCACTTGAGCTGGAAAACAATTCACAATACATCGTCCTTAGCTTCGGAGCATAAAAGCACTTGAACCATGTACTCTAGCCGGAAGCATGCCTAAGGGAATTCCAGGTGCGAGCTGCAATTTATTTCATTCTACTCTGGATTCCGCACGTGAGTATGCGGAGGATCGAACGCGTGGGAGCGAGTTGCAGCCCTTTTGTCGAGACTCAGCCTAAGGAAGACTCACTTAGTGTGATGGAAATTCTTACCGGAGTTTGCTGCTTTAGTTCTTGAGCCATTTCTTGTGACGATTTTATTGACAAGGGTGCCCGTTGTCGCGTAACTAACACTGTTTGTTTGTGAAAAATGTGCGATATCTGAATTGAGAATTTTATCCTGGCACTATCGTTGAGATGTCAGCTTTGCTTGCTCCTTTTTTCGTTCTCAGAAATTCGCCATTAAGGTTTTACAGTGTTGGGGGTGCACCTTCGTGCAAAACTTGAATCTGCGGGGGAGGCGCCGAATTTGGAAAACGTTCTCTCACGACTACAACGATCTATTTTATCTCGGTTTGTGGCAATCACCGATGCCGCAGTTCCCCCCATCCTTGGTTGAACGGTCCCTGATGGGGAAAGGGGGGAGCATTTCTGGAAGAATGGCTTGAAATTCACGGTGGTTGCAATCGACGTTTCCACATACTTGCATACACATAATAATAAGAATCTCTGGGACGGTGTAAGAGTTTGCTTGCTGTTGGCCGGAACCTGGCCTTGTGAGGATGCTCGTTGGGGGCCGTATCATTACTTTCCACAATTTCGGATTTGACGTGTTCTTAAGAGACCCGGTACTACTTGATCAGTTTTGGGGTGATTGTCCGCACCATGGGCACTTGATTTGGAAGTGCGATGCGCAGATATGGCAATATAAATCTGAACGATTTTCCTTTCCTTGTCGGAATTTAGAATCTGGAAATGTAAATTGTCTTGGAAATTCGGGTCAACCGCAGTAATTGATGGACCCTCAGATAGACGTGTTTGCCGCGAGGTAAGTTTCTCGCTCGCCCCTCCCGAACCAGCAAATTCTAAAAGCTTGGTTGTCACTGCAGTTCTTGCTCTGGACAATCGTTATTCTATACATGTTATGTTTGAGCTTCGAGAAATGCCACCGGGCGTGATTTGTAAATCGTTTAGAGAAAATGCAGTATTTGGGTGATCCAATTTTGGAAATTATGGTATAATTTCCTTTCGAACCTTGGAATTCAGGGGTTTGTGTAGTAATGACATCCCTTTACACGTTTTTTGACAACTAGGTAGGAATTTCTTTGCCAAAGACGTCGTCTAGCAATTTTGCGTTCTCTCCACAAATGCACATTTTGGATTTTCGAAAATTTGGAGGATTGGGTCTCAAAAGTTTGGGCCTTGGAATCTGGATCTTTCTTCCTGTAAGGAATGATGGCCCCCTTTGCACGTCTGCCGACAACCAAGTTTGGAAAGCCTCTTCGACAATTTTGCATTGTTAAGGGAGCAAGGAAATGCAGTCCTTTGGACGTTTTGAATTTTGAACTCCTTTCTTGAGATTTAGGATCTTGGAATCTTCGGGTTTGGGTTTTTTGCGTTGATGATCTCCCGTTGGGCGTTTGTTACTAAGGAAGGTGCTTCGTCAACCCTCCAGATGGAACATCCTTTTGATGTCATCAGGGAACAGGTGACGCACTCCTCAGGCATGGGTCCGTGGAATCCTAACAATCTAGGGGAAAAATTCCCCCTCCTCCACAAGAGCTCCGGTCGGGCACAGAAGTATGATCGGGACATGTGCCGACGCGTTAACTGGATGTTTTCAAACACAACATCAATAAGGAACCCTCTTTCGGAACGTCGATTGGTTCGACGTCGTGATGCACGTCTGTTGTCATGTCGGTGCTTCCTCACCCATATGGGCAAAAAAATTGCTGTCGGGGAACGGGTGGCACACTCCCCTGGAGTGGGTCACCGGAACCCTGACAGACTTAAAAATCGCCCATCCTCCTCCACCGAGCGCAGGGCCTGGTGAATTCCAGGGTGCGACTTTTGAGTGGCACCCTCTACCGAGCATCGGTCGCCGTTTTGTTGTTTTTTTTTGTTGCATTCTCGGACATTACCGCTTCCTGCGAACAACGAACTCTGCAGACATTTTATTCGACGGACTGCAAGGACATGCAGCTTCACAATCTACAGGACATGCATCTACGTTCAAGGGACCCAAGATGGATCCTGACTGCTTCTTGCTAGAATGAAAAAAATGGCACGTTGGTACGATTTGTCCCCTCGCTTGATAATTGTCGTTTAAGGCTCGACTTCCGATACGGTTGTTATGGCATGCAATGGTGGCTATTTCCTTGGATCGAGATGAATGGGGAATTGTTTTTCGTTGTAGTTTGACACTCGGGGGTGGTCGTCCCTTGTTCGGAGACGTAGCGTTTCTAGCGAATTGGTCCCTCGTCGATTAGATAAGCAGACAGATTTGCACAGAGGCAGGATGTGAAGCTTTCTACGGCACGAAGGAATGTGAAGCCGTTGCTGGAATTTTGGAACGGGTCAACACCTCCAAAGTTTTTTCTTTGAATCTTTCCGTTTTTCGGCACCGCATGATTTTGTATTTTAGCCTTGAGATTTCCTTTGGAAAGCAAGTAATGCGATCAACACAGTTCCTTTCTCAACGGTCGCGCAAGGGGTCGTGCGATTGCGCAGCCGAGCATGCTAAAAGCTCAACAAATCTGTGATTGGTTACCTTTTTTCTTCTAGTACATTTCAGGACTTCGGAAGGACATGCCATCCGGAATTCCTTTTGCATGAAGAACGGTAAGTTGCTTAGCATGATGTACGTGTGCGTGGCTGTGTTCAACGATGAGCTGGCCGCGAACTGAAAATTTGCGCACTCAAAATCAGGAAGAACGGTAAATGGTTAAGTTCAAAGTGCGTGAGATTGGCTGTGTCCAACGACGAGCTGGCAGTGAACTGAAAATTGTGCACCCCAAATCAGGTTCTCCCGCGTTGTTGTTCGCGTTTGATTAACATGTTGGGGGGTTGTCTTATCCAAGCATCCACTGGGCCATCAAAAATAGATCATTGTAATTGGGTCCCTGTCGTTACTTTGATCCTCGCGAAGGTGACGTAAGGTGTGCTTTCTGAAGAGGCCAGGAGTGTAGCTGCCCTGCGGGGCCTGTTTTCCCTTTCAAGAGAGGTGCCAATTGGTATATGAAAATGGGTTCGCAAATCGACTTCCGGAGGGATGCTGAGTCAGATCGAGGGGGGGATCACTGATGCAGTAACAAGATTGTCCCAATGGCTTGTTTCGGATTAAACAGGAATGCTAGGGGATACGTGCCGGCTTAGCCTACGGGGGATCGTTGCTGCTCAACATTCGCAAGGACGGAGGCCTTTGGTTGAGCCTTTTTTTCGAAGGGACTTTTGTCTTTTACCGGGGCAACAAGTCATTGCCTGAGACATGCGTATGGGGAGCATTTTCATTCATTAAAAAAAGTTTGACAGGTCAATGTGCCTACCGGCTGGTGACGGAGCGTATGATTTTGAAACATTGTGTGCCTCATGCGGATCGATTTTTGCCTAAAGCGCTCATGTGATTGGTCGTAGGCTTTTGATGCGTAAGCGTTGGCACGGAACAGGATCGTGAACAACTCCCCCCTTGGCTTGGATAATTTTGCCAAAAATACCGCCTTGAACTGAATGTGGCGCAATCTTCCATGCAAGTCTTTGTGTATGATTCACTTCTATGATGGCTCGATTGTTTGAGGGTTGGGAGAGGCGGCAAGAGGCGGCGTGGTTTTAGGTTTGGGCGGAGAAGCGATGCCGGCGTGGTGCCTTGGTTTTTTCGCCTTCTTTTCCGCTTCTTTCTCGCCACTCCTACCCAAAGGGAGCGGATCTGAATGGCGAACCCAGCAATCCTCCCGATTTCGGGAAATCCATTGGTTCAACAGTAGTTACTGTTGATCCTTGGTGTTCTCCCTAATTTGGGAATGAGGCGTCACCCGGGAGGCAGATCGTCTGATTCGCTCCCGTTCCCGGACCTGAATCGATCAGGCGCCGGTTCACTTCCTGTGCATTTTCGCATAAAACTGAAGAATTCGTACCTGTTTCCACTCATTTTCCTGCCTGCTGACGAGTCTACGCTTTTTCCCTGTGTTTTTATTGTTTTTTCTTCCCTGCCCACCCGCCCTGAAAAAAATTGTGTCTTCAACTCAGGGCTTCGACCCGATGCCGGCATGGTGCCTTGCTTTTTTCGCCTTCTTTTCCGCTTCTTTCTCGCCACTCCTACCCAAAGGGAGCGGATCTGAATGGCGAACCCAGCAATCATCCCGATTTCGGGAAATCTATCGGTTCAACAGTAGTTACTGTCGTATGGCGAACGCGAAGTATCTGTGAGTTTCTCGAGCCTCGGGAATCGATCGCAGATCGATATACGCGGCTTGAGAAACTGAGGTTTTCTACTCTCAGTTGTAGTGAAGAGGAGCTCGAGCGTAGCTCTCGTCCTCTTTTGCCTGTCTCGTATCAGAGACCCGGTATTTTTGTGTTGTTTACTTTTTGCAGTGCCATTTTATTTTATTGTTCACGTTTCTTCTTGTGTTGCCTTGTTTTGAGCATTTCAGTGTGGTTTCGTTGCCGCTGTTTGTCGCAGGTTTTGTTTTGGCTGATCCGGTTTCGACGACTTTGGCGTCGGTACGCAGGTTGCCTTGCAGGTTTTGCAGAATAGATGGATCCCCCTTGTGGGTCGGAGTGATAGATGGATCCACCTTGTGGGTCGGAGCGCCGAAAACGTAGATCCCCTTAGAGGGTTGAGAGCGACGTTTGTAGCTCCCCTTAGAGGGTTGAGTGTAGTAATCTTAACTCCCCCTTGGAAGGCTGCCGTAAAGGTCGTGCAGAGGCGGAACGCCGAAAACGGCGGGTCGGGTCAACGCACGAAACGGAGCCGCCGCCGCCGCGAGAGATCTCCGGAGCCGCCGCCGGCGCCGCCAGCTTTTCAGCCGTCAACCTGGGTACCTGTTGAGGGCCGCCAGTGTTTCCGATGTTATCAATATGGCCACATGGGCCGTGACTGCCCTGTGGCAGCGAATGCTGCAGCGACGGGCAACAGTAGCCAGCGTAGGATTCGCTGAGGTGGATGACTGCCTAGTAACTGTGCTCGACTTCGTTGGTCGCACAAGTTGTACTCTTCCAAGGGGATCGATGGAGTTCGTAAACATACTATTGTGTTGGTAGCTCTAAAGTTTTTGGTGATTGATGCGAGTTTATATTGCGTTTGGTGGATTGTACTTTCTTGCTTGTTGTTCAAAGTTCCTTGTAGTGATTTGAATCTTCAGTCGTTTTGTTTTGCTCCCCATAATGGGTCGAGTTCGTAGTATTTTTCGTGTTCTCTTTTCTCCGTACAGGTGGTAGTACTGTAGTGTGCAGGTGGTAGTAGTGTGCGGTGGCTCAATTGCGATTGCCCGCGTATAAATGCTTCAACTCGATCGAGAACTGTAGTGTGCAATTGGCAATCTTCTTCTTTCTCAGTCTCGTACGTCGTTCGTGTGTAGTACGTACGTACGTAAGGCCGCCGCGATGGCGTTGCCGTACCTTCAAGTTGTTCGTTCCGTGAGTAAGTTGGGTCGTTTTTAATTTTCGTTTTTCTGAATTCTTGTGCGGAAGTGTTTCGTAGGTAGTTGTTTTCAATTAATTCGTGCACGTGATGTTGTTGCAAGTAGTGTATTACGGCTGAACCACTAGTAATCTGTGGCAGCCGTGTGGTGGTCATGTGTAGTTTTAGGGCTTTAGGGTTCTGGGTTGGTGATATTCTGTGCAGGCTCGTGAGTGCTACGTTTTCTTGTTGATTAGTGATGTCTCTTTTCCTGAACCGTAGTCCGTGTTGTTAGTGTTACATCCTCTTTTGTTTGATCTTTGGTGTCTGCGTGGCCATGGCCTGTTTACATATTCATTTCTGTTTCATATGTCTGCCTCCGGTCATCGGAGATTGAGGGGAGAAAACTGTGAGTTTCTCGAGCCTCGGGAATCGATCGCAGATCGATATACGCGGCTTGAGAAACTGAGGTTTTCTCCTCTCAGTTGTAGTGAAGAGGAGTCTCGAGCGTAGCTCTCGTCCTCGTTTGCCTGTCTCGTTTCAGAGACCCGGTATTTTTGTGTTGTTTACTACTCGTGGCTCGTTCTGCAGGTACTTCGTATGGACGTCCGTCGTGTTCACATTAGGAAACCCCAACATCCTCGTCTGATCAGGCCTTAGCGCTCCCACGCAGCCGCCTTGAATAGCGGGGCAGGCCAATAGAGAGCAGTAGGCCGTAGTGATCGATGTTGGGGGTTATAGCCGGGTAATCACATTTAGGGCGGCTTTTTCGTGGGTTTTGAGCCCCGGCTATAGCAAACTGCACCGTGTTTTGTCCAGTCTGTCTAGTGGGCGACGCGAGCCACTCGTCTTAGTGTCGTTCGTTGGGTTCTTTGGGTCAAGAGTAGTACTAGTTTTAGTTAATTTCAGCAGTAGCGGTTTTAGTATAGTTGTTGTGCTAGTTCGTACTAGTCATAGTCGTACAGCTAGTCGTATTCATTATGGTATTGGGTGTGCTGGGTTTAGCGGTTATTTTTAGGGGGCACTCCGTACTGTTGTATAATTACCGGCGATCTGCGTGGCCATGGCCTGTTTGCATATTCATTTCTGTTTCATATGTCTGCCTCCGGTCATCGGAGGCTGAGGGGAGAAAACCCCTTCTCCTCCTACTGTACTATGAGTTAGTTATAGATCACACGTCAGATGGATAAGCTAGTTGTAGCAAAGAATATTCCCTCGTGAGGAGCGTAGCGACGAACGAGGGAATATTATTGGCTACATCGCCCCCCATCCAACCGCCCCTTACCCGCCTACCTCCGCAAATCGGGGGCACGTCATAGAGATCGATTGCCCAACCCCCTGTTATGCCAAGCGCTAAATTGTACTCTGTTGTTCTTTGCACTAAGTGCACGTCGCTTAGAATGTTATACACATCTCATACCGTAGTCTACCACACCGCAGTCAGAACTATCACGAATGTCTGCACGAGAGCGAGCTATGTAATTGATATGCAAAGGGCGTTACATATCTACAAGATCTGCCCAGCATGATCTAAGGTGCCGAAACACAATAGGAACACAAGCTCCCCTCCACTTTGGCCCTGCCGGACACACAACGCTGAAAGCCGCGCCAACGACCGAGCAAACCGAACGGAGTCCGAAATGGGTGAATGTCTGCTTGCCTGCCAATGCTAGGATTAGCTAGTTCGGGCAGCCCTGACCGGGAGTCCCGGTGCAGGCCCCCCTAGAGCTACTCTGATGGGTCCATTTCTGAGTATGGTGACCCTTGACTGTTTTGGTAGCTTGCCACGTGGGCAGTGCCACTAGTTTGACCCGTCACCCGATATTAGGGTGTACGGTCTTCGGTTCTTGGCTTTTACCATATCATATATATCGATAGCGGTTCGTTTACCTTCCTCTGTGTATCTATATATTCTGAGGAGTATCCGTAGGGATATTCCAGTAGGTTGTAGACCTGAATCCACGCTTTTGTGCTTCCGAGTTTGGAGGCATGATTGGCTAAGCGAGCCGCTGTTGGGGGCGTGAGGAGTGCCCTTGGCGGTGAGTAGGAGCTGCAGCTTGGTCTGGTGGTGCGTTTGGGACCGTGGTGGATGCACGCGCGCTTTTGGGGGACCTCTGGTTTGACATTTTCGCCGTTGCTTGGGATTTCCGTGGACTTGGCCGCCCACGCCTTCGCCAGACCTGTATCGCGCGCTTGGTCCAGCGAATCATTGTCGTGACACCTCGTTTGCGTTCTACATCGCCCAATCCCCCTACATCAACACCCTTGCCGCTCATCCTTTCTCACCGCTGACGTTGGCATTTTAGACATGACTTCACGTCTTATGACTAGACGCGCGACTGGCGCTGGAGCGCGACGCAGATTGCTAGCGTCCGCTGTTCAGCCAGCGGTTGATTTACCAGATGGAGTTCGCGACACATCGACCGTAGCGACCCCGCACTTGCAGCCGCCTGTACCAGCTGCACGGGATGCTTTCGACACGCCGGAGGTAGCTGCTGCACGGGATGCTTTTGTGGAGCAGACGCGACTCGTGAAGGAGCTGTTCGCGAGCGGTGGACATCGTTCTATCGCCAAGAGCGTCCGTGAGGAAGTTCTTGGCGATAAGGACACGCGATTTAAGGGCGACGACGACGACGCCTACCTGCTGGGGGACCTGCTGGAGGCGCTGGGAGCAGAATTCGAGACCGCGGGGCTTGCTTTGGGGGTCTTTGACATTATTTTCCGACCCCGCCCTTGAGGTGCACCCTATGGTCAATGCGTTCCTGTACGACGTGCTTGGGCGCATTATCGCGTCGCATTCTTCGGCCTACGGCTACCTGCGGGGCACGCACGGCGACCGCGACGGTCGTCGTGCAATCGTGGACCTGGCGAAGGGGTGCGCGGAGGTTGGCGTGCGAGAGTCGCGCCAGGACGAGCATTCGGCGCTGCGGTACCCGGTTGGCGTGGACGACCCGAGGCCTATCCTGGCCAAGAAAGCTCGCCTTGCTCGCGAGAACAAGGCGCGGGATTGGGGACCCGACGAGGAGACGCGCAAGGCCTCCCTCCTGCAGCGCCTGGACTTCGACTTCTACAAGTCCATTAGAGATAAGTACGTTCTGCCCCGTAACCTTGCTCAGGTATCATTGGCGAAGCTGTCGCACGAGGTGGGGGCTCTATGAGTGGCCTGGGCGAGGCACTCAGGATCCTTGCCGCAGGCTGCGCCCGGGGAGACACATTCTTCTGCTTTGGCGAGCGGGGCTGCGGGCGGAGCTGAAGGGGCTGCAGAGGCGATGATCATCAAGCGCATTTTCCAGAAGCTCGACTTCGTGGAGGCGTATATACGCATGGAAATTAAGAAGAAGGGCGGTGCTACCTCCCCTGCTGCCGTTGTGGCGGATGCCAAACGGAAGCGGGGTGGCCGTAAGGGCTTTCGCACGGGGGCGCACGCTCAGCCGGCGGTTGGGTTCGACGCAAATACGAAGCGG